>CAWUFW010000274.1:4795000-4961704 GCA_963921515.1 Calotriton arnoldi | reverse complement strand
TGCAGCTGCGGAAGATGGCGGCGTAGTTCGCGAGCTGCGCTAGCAGACTAAGATTTCCCCCAGCAATCCGTACACAGACGCGGCCACCGAGGACGCCCACTGATAGGGGAGAGTGGCGGCGACACGCAACGGGGTCCGGTAGCAGTTTTGGGCGCCCGTGAAGGCGGAGACATAGAGGACTGCTAGTGCCAGCATCGGCAGAAAATGGCGCCGGCCGGAGACCTGTGAGCGGAGGCCGCCCTCGGTCCCGGTGGCGCCTGCGGCACGACGGCGGAGCTGAACGAGTCTCTCCTGAGCGGGGTGAGTCGCACTCCCGCAGCAAGATCGGCCTGAGGGCGGAGCGACGAGCGGGTGACCAGAGCGGCGAGCGGGTGCTACCGCGGCCGCTACTCACAGTCCTTCACCTGGAGGGGCTGGGAGGCTATATCGGTGTTTGGTCAGCGGCGCCCTGGGCCGCGGACAGCTGGTGGTGCCGGCCGGGAGCCGTCGTGAAGCACGAGGCCGCGGGGGCGGTGTGACCGGTGAGCAGCCCCTCCCCCACTGACCTGGCTGTGGTGACGGTGGTGTGTGCGCAGCTTTAGACGCGCCGAAAGAGAGAAGGAACCCTTGCTGCTGGGCCTGAGACCCAATACACCGCGACAGGCGCTACACTCGGCAGGGGTTTGGACTGCACCTTAGGGACTGACTCCTAAGCGCTGATGCGAGTTAGGTAGCGGCCTCCCGGCTCTGGTCTGCTCAGTGGTCACCCCCGGCAGCGGGCAGGGTCGGGGCAACTGCGGCCCATGGTGAGTGACGAGTACACCTAATCCCGATACTGAGTGGGCTGCCCTGAGACAGAGTTGGAAGGAGACATCCGTTGTGAGTGCGGGTCCCGACGAGGCTTTGTGGAGGGCCGGTGCTTTTGCTGGGTCCCTGTTCCCGGTCCGCCATGGGTCGCACCAGGCCATTGGGCCAAACTAATCAAATTGAGAAGTATACCGTCGCTGTGAACCGGAACGAAGGCGCAACGAGGGAGGGCCAGCATGATGACCCTGAGGACAGCGGCCCGGACCCCTCTCTGAAAGATATTATGAGGGCTATTAGAGACTTCCGTGGTACCCTGGAGCCCAAACTGGACTCCGTGACAGAAGAGGTGAATCTCCTACGGGCAGACTTCCGGAAGATGTCGGAGAAGGTCTCTGTGGCGGAAACTGGAATTGGGGGCCTTCAGTCGAGGACGAAGAGGCTGGAGGAACAGGTTGCCGCTCTCACCAAGAACCAGGCCGACACCCATGCTCGCCTGGAGGACCAGGAAGGCCGGGCTCGACGGAATAACGTTCGTATCGTTGGCGTGCCGGAAGGACTTGAGGGGCCGTCGACGGACTGGTTTGTAGAAGACTTGATCCTAAACCACCTCAAACCTAAACGTCTGTCAAATTTCTTCTCTGTTGAACGGGCGCACAGGGCCCTGGGAGGTAAGCCCAAACCAGGGGCTCCTCCCCGCACGATCATCGCCCGCATCCTAAACTTCAGAGACAGGGACGCCATACTGCAGGCGGCGCGCATTCATGGGGACCTTCATCGCGACAACGCTACCATCCGTTTCTTCCCGGACTTCACGCTTCAGGTTCAACAACAGCGGCGATCGTTCGATGGGGTGAAAAAGGCCCTTCGAGACCAGGGAGTGAAGTACATGATGCTTTTCCCGGCCAGACTCAAAATCCTAGATGGGGAGAAGGCATACTTCTTCGATTCACCGGCGGCTGCCAGTGACTGGCTAGAAGGCTGGCGAACTGTTGGTCGGCAGGGGAGGAGGCCAAGCTCGGCAGCGCATCGGGGTGATCAAGCCACGGACATGGTTGAAGGACGATCTACCAGTGGCAGCGAGCAGCAGGCGGCTGCGTGACTTTGAGGTGACTCTTGCACCATTGGGTCCGGTGGTAGGCCCTGCACAAACCCTGCCTGTGTGGGGGGCTGGGTGGTTTGGTTCCACGGCGGATGGGTGACGGGCTCCGGGGCTTTTGGCCTGCACAGTGCATGGGACAGTGTGCGAGACGTTGACAGTCTTTGTTCTTTATGGGTCTCTGGCCTGGGTGGGGGCGGGCGCAATATGGTACGTGGGCTGCCTTGCCGTTTCTAGGGTGGGGGGTGTAAGATTCAACACTAGTTGTGTGCCTCTTCCTTATGTCTGCAAGCTTACGTTTCCTCATCAATGTTATCAGTTGTGTTTTCAGGGCGACAGGCACTCTGCAAGTTTTTTTGGTGGGGGGTTTGGGACTCACCTGGCAGGGCGGCAGGGAGGGGGAGTTTGGGTGTTGGGGGGTAGGGCTTCAGGGGTTCGAGGGAGTTGGGGGTATGGGGAGTTTGCTCAAGACCACAATATTCATCATGCACTGGGGACT
The DNA here is from genome assembly GCA_963921515.1 of Calotriton arnoldi. NCBI lineage: Eukaryota > Metazoa > Chordata > Amphibia > Caudata > Salamandridae > Calotriton > Calotriton arnoldi. Next base: position 4,959,323 of record CAWUFW010000274.1, on the reverse strand, counting down.
GACTTGGAGGTCACGTTCGGGACAATAGTTCCTCCGAGGGGTGGAGGGGTTTTCGATATGATGGGTGACTCGGCTATGGTAAAGGTCTGGACCTGGAATGTTAATGGGCTGGGCAATAAAATCAAGCGTACATTGGTGCTCCAATATGTAAAGAGGCACTCCCCAGATGTGGTCCTTCTTCAAGAATCGCATCTGAAGGGGAATAGATGTAAAGCCCTTGATCGGTTCGGCTACAAAATGGTCATACATTCGGGGTTCACCTCTGGGTCACGAGGTGTGGGTATTTTAATACGTAATGCCCTACCTTTTGTTATTTCGGGCACCTGGGTGGATGAGGCGGGCTGCATCGCCGCTGTGGCGGGTAGATGGGAGGGACGCACATTGGTGTTCTGCTCCTGCTATATACCCCCTGGCCTCCATTCTGGGTGCTTTCCCAGGCTGAGCGCGTTTCTGGTAAACCTCCCTGCGGGAACGCTACTGCTGGGGGCGATACGAATGCTGTTATGTGCCCGGAGATTGACCGTTCCAGTGCCCCCACGGGTCGGCATGGAGAGAGGGGCCTCTCGGACTTCGTCACAGCCATGGGGATGGGAGATCTGTGGCGGGCGCAGAACCCCACACTTAGACAATATACGTTCCACTCGGCACGACACGGGTCCTTTTCAAGGATTGACCATTTGTTTACTCGGTCGGATCAGATGGGGGAATTTGGCACCACTACACATATGGCACGGGGGATCTCGGATCACTCTCCTGTCTGTACCACCATCAGGGGCCCTATCGTAAACAGAGCGGTCTTTCCGAGAATAGATCCCTGGCGCCTCCGGGACCCTGAAATTGGCGATAAGCTGAGGGGTGGGTCTGAGCTGTATTTCAAGGAGAACCAGGGGTCAGTGGATTCCCAGATTATCCTATGGGAAGCGTATAAGACGGTGCTGCGGGGCATGGCTCAATCACTTATTGGGGCGAAAAAGAAGGAGGAGTCCCTCCAGACTCGGCTCCTCGAGATTGAAATACATCAGTTGGAGGGAGACGCGGCTACTACCCCATCCTTGGATCTTTGCCACAGGCTAAAATTAAAACAGAGGGATCTTAGGGCCTTGGCAGAGTGCGAGGCCCGAGCCTATGCGCTGGCCACTCAGCACCGGATCTACGACGTTGGCGACAAGGCACTGAAATTGTTGGCGTGGCTGGAGCGCCGGGACAGGGAGCGTACGTGGGTAGCTGCGGTACGGGACGAAGAGTGCAACCTATGCTCGTCCAGCGCAGATATAGCAGAGGCCTTTGCGGCTCATTTTGAGAGAGTGTACTCACCTGTGTGCACTAGAACCGAGGAAGACTGCGAGGACTTTTTAAGGGACTTTGCGCTTCCAGCACTGACCGAGGAGATGCGTGAACGTATGGAGGTAGACGTCACGGTAGAGGAGCTTGCCAAGGCGCTCAACTCCCTGCAGTCGGGCAAAGCATCGGGTCCTAATGGGCTACCGATCGAAATTTATAAAAGACAGGCCTCGATTGTAACAGCCCCCATGCTCGCAATGCTTCAGGAGGCGCGTGAGCGTGGGTATCTGCCCCCTGATCAGAGAGAGGCCCTGATCGTGGTGATCCACAAGGCTGGGAAACCAGCAGACCAATGTGCATCATACCGGCCGATCTCTCTGCTAAATGTGGAAGTGAAGGCTCTTGCCAAGGTCCTGGCGGATCGTATACTGTCGGTGGTTACCGAATTGGTCCATGTGGATCAATCCGGCTTTATCCCACGTAGAAGTACCCGTCATAACCTCCGGCGTCTCTATGGGGTTCTGTATATGACCAAGGATGTTGGAGACACCCAGACGGCATTGATGGCGCTGGACGCCTCAATGGCCTTCGACAGCATAGAATGGCCCTACTTGTTTATGGTACTTCGGCGGTTGGGCTTTGGACCGATCTTCTGTAGCTGGGTACGGCTCCTATATAGACGACCGACGGCTAGGGTGCGGGTTAACGGGGCTGTGTCTCGGGCCTTCTCCCTGCGGAGGGGGACAAGGCAGGGATGCCCTCTGTCCCCTCTCCTCTTTGCCCTGGCGCTGGAGCCCTTGGCCCATTGGATCAGGAGGGACCCCCTGATTTGGGGTCTAGCGGCAACGGATGAATGGGAGGAGCATATATCTTTATACGCTGATGACATCATCCTCTACCTGGCTAGACCATACCACTCGATTGCCCGAGTAGTTCACTTATTCGAGTTGTTCGGTAGCTACTCCGGATATACCATTAACTGGTCGAAGTCTGTGATTTTCCCCTTGTCGGGTTCTCCCCCTCGAGTCCCGTCCAGGTGCTCTGCTCCTGTGGTCCTGGAGGGATTCAAGTATTTGGGGGTGTATGTAACGCGTAGCAAACAGGAGTTTTTTGAGAGGAATCTCGAGCCCCAGCTGACTCGCCTGCAAGCCGATGTGGCCCACTGGCGCACTCTCCCACTCTCTCTTATGGGTCGGGCGGCAATGTTTAAGATGCTCACGCTGCCGAGGCTATTGTATGTTCTGCAGAACACCCCTTATCAGATACCCACAGGTATTTTCAAACGGATTTCTCAGGCAGTGCGGACCTTGTTATGGGACGGACGGTCCCCTAGGGTGGCGCTACATAAATTACATAGGGGGTGTACGACGGGGGTTGGCGGTCCCAGATGTTAAATTATACTACTGGGCGGCACAATTGCAGGTGGTAAATGATTGGGTGTACACTGAAAGGGACGAACCCGCCTACCGAGTGGACAGAATGGTCATGCCACAGGGCACTTGCGAAACTCTCCTGTATGCCCGTAGACACCAGAAGACATGGCCGGACCACACTAGAGTAGTCTTCCACTGCTGGCAGGAGGCGAATCGACTCCTGGGCTGGGCCGGCAAGATAACCGAGAGAACTCCACTTTGGAGGGGGACCTGCTGAGAGACGTGGCGGCGTTAACAGGGTTTAAGGGATGGCAGCAAATAGGTATTGAGTATTTGGGGGATGTCTGGAAAGGGGGCGCCATCCGTACTTTTGAATATCTCCAGAAGGAGTATAGCTTACATACCTCACAGAGATACCAGTACATATGCCTCCAGCATGCCCTACGCTCTCACATACCAAGCGGTACTGTAATCCCGGAGTACTCCCCGATGGAAGATCGTTTATTACTTGATCCCATTGCGGAGAAACCCACATCTACAATTTACCGGAAACTGATAAACAATATACCCGATCCCTTGGTTGGTCTCAGGGCGGCCTGGACCCGGGACCTGGGGAGCCTCGATGAGGAGAACTGGCAGGACGCGCTCCAGGGGCCCAGGGAGATTGCTATCCGTTCTAGGTTTAGGCTTGTACAGTTCAAAATCCTCCATCGTACATATTATCCTCGCACCCATCTGTATACATGGGGAAGGTGTCAGTCAGCGCTTTGTGTGCGGGGTTGTCAACAAGAGGGCTCCTTCTTCCACATCATTTGGGAGTGTCCGGGGATCGGTTCCTTCTGGGTGAAAGTTACGGATATAATGTCTAGGGTGGTGGCGATGCCTGTTCCGATGGACCCAAAGTGGCTTCTCTTGTTGATCAAGGGGGACAATGTCTGGACGAGATATGTGGAGCTTTGGGCAGCCCTGGCCGCAGGGGTGGCGAAACGGAATATTGCTAGAGCATGGGGGTGCGGGCGCCCCTCTATGGGAGGACTGGCAGCGGGACCTAGACTGGTGCCAAAGAGCGGAAGAAACGGTGTACAAAAGCAGAGGGTGCACGGGAAAATGGAAGAAAATATGGGCGCCTTGGCGTAAATTTAGAGAGGCGGGTGCCGCCTTGGAGGAGTAGTCAATTTGTATTGATGATCGACACTTGTGTTTCCCTGACGTGTAATGCTCAGTTGATGTCTGTACTGCTCCCCAATGTGCTAATTTTTACATGGAATGGTACTGTATGGTCTTATGAGCACTATTAATAATAAAAAAAGAAAAAAAAAAAAAAGTAGAAAGCAGAAAAGTATTGGCAGTGCCTTTATTTGCGCAAGTGTGTAGTATAATGCGCATTACTAATTTTATTAATACATACAGAACTACAATTAAAACTATTGCATTGAATATTTCAGAAATTTTCGTTCCAGTGTCTAAATGTTCCTCCTAATAATATCCAGATGCCAAAGAGATTAGAATGTAACCTGTATAGTTTTCTAGCACTGTTCTTGATGTGGTCTATTTACCCGTGTATGCTGTGTTAGGTGTTGGGAAGCGGAGTGCTGCATTCAGAACCTACAATAGCAGAAACCCCTCCTCCCTTGGCTGCTAAAATGTACCCTATGCCATCCTATTGTGAACCAGCATTTTGGCATAGGCATCTAATCGATCTACCACTAATCATAAAGTGAATGCAGAAGCGTTATCAATATCTTTTACGATTCCTGTATTTCTTCTTGCTTCATGTAAGCAACTGTTATTCCATACGGTGGGATAAAGCAGAAAAGAATCTAGTAGCAGTTGCGGAGTTCCATCTCCTCCACTGCAAAGGGTGATCACCAAAGTGTCTCATAGCAGGAATAATATAACCTGGGTAGCAAGTCCCAGGCTAATCTAAGGGTAGCTTTTGATCGGCTTGGAATCCACAAATGAAGTATGTATTGCCCCCTGCTGTTGACCACATGTGAAACAAAAGTCCATGAGGAAGACTGAATTAATAAGGGGGCAGTTCGAAAGGAATGTTCTCTACACCAAGGTCGCATCTATTATTTCCAAAAAATACACTGGAGATGTTTACTTTATGGTCCCCACAGATAAATCCTTTCTCAGTCTGTGAAAGATTTGAAAGCATTGTTGAACTTTTCAAGACCATGATAAGTGGGGGATATTCTGGCATATGCCGACACATTCTTACAGTCGGCGCCCATGGTAGAAGAGATCAAGGAAAGTGTAATTATAACTGGTGGGCACACCAATCAAAGGCTACTACATCCCCTACATCAACAGGCACGTGAGTGTAAATCCAGCAAGAAGAAAAATTAATTGTTTGTATTTTTCCAGCAACAGCACATAGAAGTTGTTCCCATGGGCAGAGTTGAGGCTCTGTGTGAGGTCAGGTTCAGTACAATTAGGCCTTGGAATGATCCCCCATTCTGCAGCGAGGATATACCCCACCACCAAGCAGACACTCAAGTCAGCTGCAAAGATAGCAGGCCAGACACACATAGGGATCTGGGAGGGGGCCGCTTGCCAAGAATGGCGGTGGTAAAGATGAGAGGGTGGTGGTGGAGCAGGCAGAGAAAGTGGACACGGAGGACTTCTCCTACCAGAAGATGGCAGGATAGCAGCCAAGACAGTTCCAGCAAGGGTCCAGATCTGGGCCCAGGCACAGGTCCAGAAGCAGGAATGTTTGTTGTCTCTAGGAGGCGCAGCTCCCTGGCAGTGAGATGAATGGATTCACATTGCCAAACCACAACATTTAACAACTGTGTTGGTCATGAGCAGGGCATTGTAAGGTCCACGCTAGCGTCTAACTCCGGTGCACACATATACAGATGGAGGCTGGAGAAAATGGCAGGCTTCTGTTGTACATTCTGTTATGGTGGCTTGAACCGGAGAACGGAAACTATAGAGACGTTGTATAAGATTTCTGCAAAACTTTAGAACAGCAGCATTATTCAACTGAAAATCTAACTTATCAGCTGAGACTGGGGGAATTGAAGGCAGCATCATGGATCAGTCTGTGACAATTTCATATGGAGTAAGTTTTGTCTTCTGGGAGGGAATTGCTCTGAGAGACCATAGTGCTAGCAGGAGGACATCAGTCCATTTTAGTCTCTGACCATACCTTAGCTATCTTGTTCTTGAGTACAATGGGAGTTGAATACCAATATTTTGATCACACCAAAATACACCTCTAGCGGCTCAGCACATGCACCCTTGATCTTGCAATGAGTCACCAACCTCCTCAACATCAGGCCCCACAAATTAACTTAGCAGAGTAATAAAAATAGTGACTGGAACCACTTAATACCTGAGTTCTAGATCCATGAAACGTTATAAGGGTTTATTACAAAAAATCTAATAGGCAATACAGAGAAATACAAAATACATGCCATGAAGGCTCAGATACAGAATATATAGCCAATAATCATAATTATGCTAAGTTGCAATAAGCAGCAAAAATCAATAGAGGAACGGACAGAGTCTCCGAAGGAAAAAGAAAGTAATCTGCCTCATCTAAAAAACCAAGGTGTTTTTATACACAGTTTATGAATTGCTAATAAGCAAAAACTGCAAATTCAGCATGGCATGACCACTGATAACACGTATTGAGAAAATCAGAATAAAGATCGTCACTAACAAAAATATAACATTAACCCATTTCTAAGGAAAACTCCATCACCTTCCACAGCAACAGCGCAGTCTGGAGATGTACAACACAATATGAAACCTTTCCAAACAAAGACTAAAACACTAGTATGCTAGTGGCTTACATTGTAACTTCCAGCGTAAGTGTCCTTCAGTTTGATTCATTCAGTGCATGAAGAAAGTTTAATTCACAATACCTGCTCTCTAAGGAAAATAACCCCTCGCGTTACTGAGTCCTGTGCTCTGCGAAGACTATAGGGAGAGAAGACACGCAGGGGGACATTGGTTGGGAGAGGTAATGAGCAGGAGAAAGATGAACAGAACACCAAAACCGTATCCATATTAATAAAATGGGGTCTCTGAACAAATGTGGCACAGCTAAACTACATTAATAGAGACACTTCTAAATACCTAATATCGTTTCAAGTGCAACATTCATAATTCATTATTTACAAATATGTTCATCAAAAAAATCATTAGTATTCAAAAACAATTTGTCACCCAAAATTGCACGTTTTTAAAAACCTACCCCATTACCATTGTTCCTTTTTTTTAAGTTTTAAGTTTTTATTATTACAACGAAAAAATACACAGTGGTCTCCATGGTGGGCATCGTTTTCAAACTAAAAAGCGATACAGTACACACCTGGTTCTACATTTCAGACTCATGTATCGTGACCACAGTAACGTACGATAATATCATTGTTTCTCTTAATCCAACTCTCGTCATCATCAAACTCCCCATTGCTTCTCTGACAGACAGAAATGTGCCGCTAATTTCATTCAGACAATTGTACATTGTTTGTCAAATCTTCTGCCAGCAAGTTAGGTACTCAGCGGGCCCCAAATGTTCCAGGGACGCGAGCCCCTTGGCAGCAATGTGCAATACGTTTCTGAGTTTTCATTACATGATGCTAGATCTGTGAGCCAACTGTCAACAGTGGATGGCAGTCTCCGCCCCCATGACATACCCACATGTCATATTCCCAGCAGTAGGACCAGGCCAACAAGCGGTCTACAGTGTTTGGGTATCCCTTTAATATGGTCCATAAGTGCTATTAGTACCTCTAGCTGAAGTGCCAGGTCCACAATATCGCTCAGTACTTGGAACAACCAGGTCTAATAGTTAACAATCACCGCACAGTTCCATGCCACGTGGATGAAATCTGCTGCTGTTTCATTACATCTCTCACAAGCATCGCTGTCCAGCATCCCATATCTGTGTAGTGTAGCAAGAGTGCTATAGCTTTGATGGAGAAAATGATAATGCAGCAGTCTGTGCCTGCCATTCATAAAGATCTCCCTAGTGTAGCGGCAGCAATATTCCCATTGTGTATCTGTTAATTGAATGCCTAGATGTACCTCCCAGTGGTTCCCAGACTGGTGATCTACTCTGGGCATGTCTCACAATGGAGTGGTGTACACCACAGTAATGACCCTGGTATTCAATGCCTAGTGGCAGCAAGACTCAGCAGTCTCCATTTTGCTGGTTTCTATTGGTAGGTAGGAGACTCCTTCATAGTCTCCCACATCCTGATGTATGTGAATATCGCTAGTGGTGTAGAGCTGCAGTTTTTGAGATGTTATGTTAATATAACTTATTAAGCGCATGAATACCCAGAGGTGTCTTGGTGCTAAACCTTAACGTAAGCCCGGGGATGTGAGGTAAACTAGTTTTGAAATAGCCATGTTTTAAGGCCTTTTCTAAATGAGGCAAGAGAGTTCGCAGCTCTGATGTCCATAGGAAGCATATTCCATAGTTTCGCCTTGCCGTGGCCAATGCTTCGGCCTCCCCAACTAGAGGTGCGAATCCTCAGAACCATCATAAGCCTGGCGCCAGTAGAACGTAACTGTCTGCCAGGATGATACCAGGATAAGATACTTTCCAAAAATACCGGCCCGTGTTATTCAAGGCCCTGTAGGCTAGACATAGTGTCTTAAACTTGATACATTGTGCCACAAGAAGCCAGTGAAGTTTCCGGATTTCTTTAGAGACTGATTCATGCTTTGGCAGGTTTAATAGAAGCCTTGCAGCTGCATTTTGCACCATCTGTAGTTTTTTCTGATGTTGTTTCTGCATATTCAAGTAGAGACTGTTACAATAATCTAACTTTGATAATACCAGTGCAGTTACGACCGTCCTCCTGGAGTTGAAGGGGATATAGGGAAGAACGTTCCTCGATTTCCTAATCAAATAGAAGGCGGCTGAAACAGTAGCATTTGTTTGCTGAGAGAAAGTTAGTTTGTTGTCAATCAGGACCCCGAGATCTTTTGCCTTTTCTACAGGTTTTGGTAACTCTCTGATCTTGACAGGCCACCAAAGTCCGTCCCATCTTGGCTGGAGATTACCAAAGATCACCACTTCGGTTTTGTCCGAATTGAGTTTGAGACAATGATTGCCCATCCAGCTGCAAATTTCCCTCATGCAGTTTTGAAACTGCATTGCAGGGGGTGCTTGATCTTTATGTGCAGCTACCACGATCTGTGTGTCGTCAGCATGTGATGTTAAATTAAAACCGAAATGTTTGATTAGGGGGGCCAGTTCCGACACATAGATGTTAAACAGGGATGGGCTAAGCGAAGAACCCTGTGGGACCCCACAAGGAAGCACATAAGGGGTTGATTTAAACTGGTCCTGGGTCACTGTCTGTCTTCTTTCCTTCAAAAAAGACGATAGTAAAGACAGAGCCAAACCCTTAACCCCTAGTTTTTCCAAACGCAGTAGCAGTATGTCATGGTCGACGGTATCAAAAGTCGCCGACAGATCAAGGAGGATCAGGGCAGCAGCACCTCCTTTATCCATCACTGTCCTAATCTCCTCAGTGGCCATGATCAAGGCAGTCTCCGTACTATGCCCTGGGCGGAAGCCAAATTGGGAGGAATCAAGTCGTTCATTTTCTTGTATGAATTGCGTTAACTGATTATTTATGATTTTTTTCTACTAACTTCGCTGGAAGTGGCAGCCTGGCAATAGGACGATAATTGCTTGTGTTTGATGCTTCCAGATTTTATTTTTTTATAAATGGAAGGCTAGCTGCATCTTTCCAAAGAGCAGGGAAAATACCGGAGGTGAACATGTTATTAAATATTTCAGTAAGGATGGGACTCACCTCCTTTGCTATGTCTCTCAAAACTGCAGGGGGGCAAGGGTCCAGAGGGGATCCGGATTTAATTTCCTTGATTAGTTTTTCCACTAGCTCACTAGATGACTGTGAGAAATTCTGAAAGATATTCTTACTGGGCTCAGCGCTTGAAGACTCCTTGGCTGGCTCGTATGTGAGGGCAGCTTCAAAGGAGTCATAGATGTCATTGACTTTATTCCTAAAGGCACTGGCGATGTCATCACAGAAACGTGGACTACTCTGTATGAATTTTTTGTCAGGCAAGGAAGTGTGTTTCTCTACCACCCCAAAGAGTTCTTTGGTTGAATTCTTAGCTCAATCTGCCTGGTGAAAAAGGTCCCTTTTTCAGTAATCAGCAAGGTTTTATATTTGGCCAATGCAGACTTGTAATTAATTTTATCTAGTATCTCGTATTTAGTTCTCCAGCGTCTTTCTAGTCTGCGACATTTTTGTTTTTCTTGTCACAGGGCCTCTGTAAACCAAGTGGCCGAGGGTAGATTGCGGTTGCCTGAATTTTTGCAGATGGGCACTGTAACCCTGAAGGCGTCATTTAGCCAGTCTGTGTATTCATTGGCTGCCTGATCTGCATGTGCACTTAAAGTAGACTGGGTCAGATCCAATTGGAATTGCAGCATGTCCTTGTCCACCTTATTCCAGGCTTTATAAGCACTTAGCTGTATTTTAGCAGCCCCTGCAACTAGTACTTTTGGGACCGTATACTCAAATAAAATTATGGAATGATCTGACCAGGTGAGAGGGTAGATATCTTTAACTGTCAGGTCTGATACAGAGGAAAATATACCATCGAGTGTATGTCCTGCCTCATGAGTAGGTTTATGTACCATCTGTGCTAGTCCAAGCATACCAAAAGTATCCATGAGCGTGACTGTGTCTTTATCAGTCATATTCTCAAGGTATACATTAAAGTTGCCCAGGTTTGTGAATTCATTTATAGAAAAGAAAGGTTCCAGAAGGGCGTCTAAGTTATCAACAAAGCTGCCTCTGGAGCCGGGGGGTCGATATAAAAGGATGCACCTTAAGGTTTTTTTCGAATTTAATTCTAGGGCAAAGTAAAGCCCTTCACAGTGGGGAGTGGGAATTAGGGAAAAAGTGGCTCCAAGATGCTCACGATATATTACAGCCAGCCCACCTCCCCTCTTGATGAGTCTATCCATTCTGAACGATAAAAATCCATGGGGGACTGCAATCACGACATCGGGGTCAGACGCTGCATCCGCCCATGTCTCTGTAAGAAATAGATGTAAAAAAGAGGTACGCAGTTCCTCAACATGCAGGTAGTGTCCCAGGCACCCAGAAAGGAGGAGAAATCCTCCTTTCGGAACTAAGGCCCTCACACACCCAGCAAGCTAGGTGTCATGCTTCATCATATGGGTCTGCTCCTCGTCGGGTCGGCGCTGCAATACTCGACGGGCACCCATAAAGGGGCTCTTTGCCGGAGATCTTTTGTTCCTGCCGTATGGGTGCCGTGGGTGTGAGGGACCTAGTGTAAGTGTAGATGTTCTAAAAGTAAAAATAAAACAAGGGGGGAATCCTTAAGAGCAAATTTTATTCTAAGTGGAACCCCACTTGATTAAAAATAGTGAGGAGAGGCGACTAACAAGCTACCAAGGGTCAAGAGACGCTCTACTCCTTGATGGTCGACATGTTTCACGCCAATTAGTCCTAAGGATCAGGTGGCGTTTCTTCAGGACCGTGAGAAGTGACTATCTACAGTGAATGGGGTGTGCAGCATGCCCCATAGCTAAAATATGTGAAAGAATAGTGTGGAGGATATTACCTACCACTGCAAGGATGAACGGGATACTACCCGCTATTTCTGGGACGAACCTAGTAAGCTTCAAAATTTCGCCCCATCTGTTACAGCACTATTTAATGACATCTGTAATAGGATGTCCGCCTCCACTGGAAGCCGCGCAAACCACCTACCCCTTCGTGCTGCAACCGGGATGTAAGAAATAGCACATCTAAGTTGTATTGAGATATAATGTCCGCTATTTCGTACTTATGTTTGGCAAGTGATCTGACATTAATAAGACCACAGTGTACCTCTGCCCGGAGTTGGGTTCCTGAGTACTTCGTGTTAGACTTTGTGCCTAATGTTTGACCTGCTCTGACCATCTGTTGTACCTGGAGGGAAAAACCGCACGCACATTTATGACTTTCTAGCAAAGAAACATTGTCCAGAGTAAGTCTGCTGCAGCCAGAGCTCGAACTTATGTGGGCAAGGTCTAAGATTTCCTTGCCTGTGTATTTTACTGGTTCTGATTTCAACGGACCAGAGTTTCTGGCCCTCGGCCCGCTCCAGGCGCGGACGGGTGCAGACGGGCTTGCCTTTGGCGCGCCCGCTGCGCATCCGCATCATCTGGCTTAAGTAGTGTAGTGGCGGTAATAGGCTAGACCGCTCACCACCGGAAGCAGCAAGATAATCAAGAAGAACTACTGGAAACGGAATAGAGGTCACAATGCCCTCCGCGCAAACGGCACTCAGCCGCGGCGGAACGGGCGTGATCCTCTTGAATTTAAGAACAGCGGCGAAGGCACAGGTGAGTAACAGTGAAAGTACTAAAGTCTCAGTCTAACAAATATAAGGATTAGCAGCATATACAAGGAAATGACTAAATAGTAAAAACAATTGAAATCTCTAATAGCAGTTACGTTTTAAAATCAATATTGGTGGACAGCCGGAGATATTCAGTTAGGGGGAGAAATCCCCCCCCCCCTCTCGTATAAACTCCCCAGCGTGAGGAGTTATTTGTTCCGTAAATAACAAATTACCAAGGGTTCATCAGTGGGAGGTAATTAGGGATTGTGTTTCAAATGTATATGTGGGGAGTACACCGTGCTTAATTTGAGCCGGTGGTTTCGGGTGCTCAGCTCCAGCACTTAATCATCAACACCGGCCCTTTTCATGAGCACCAGTTAAGGACACATTCATTTATGGTAGGCACGGAGAGATTAAGTGATTTGCCCCGAATCACAGGATGTTGAGCCGAAGCCGAGACTTAAACCTAGTTCCCTGGCTCCGAAGTCGGCAGCCCGAACTCTTACGCCACATCATCATCTTATTTCTTTACAAATTAACCACATTGGAGTACATGACATTCACACCAGAGACCCGTGCCGAGCACGCCCATGGCCATATTATGCAGTCCACTACCTGTATGTCAGATCTCGGTCTACTGGAGGCCTTCATAATGACATGGTTTAGCCTATGAGGGGGGCCGCCAACCCCAATTCTAAATTCCTGTGTGGCACCACCTTTCAATAGTTATGAAACCAGCGTGTGGCAAATTGAGTTTGTGCAATATAGTAATACAACTCTGAATGTGGAACAGAAAAGCCGCCCTGCTCATACGTCCTCTGCAATATCCTCCAAGCAATTTGTGGTTGTTTGCCCAAATGAGCTTAACTAGGGGGTTTATAACTGAGGAAAATAATTTGCGCGGAGGGGGGGGGTGTCTGGGATATTCTGGAACAGATATAAGAGATGTGGAAGTATCACCATCTTTATGAGGGCGATACGACTGGCCATCATTTTGGGTAATTTGATCCATTTGTCAATATTAGTTTATTACAGTACCGTAATTTTCATGTAGAACGGACCAATGAATCCCTGTGGATTTGTATTCCAAGTTAGCAGACTGAGTCTATTTGCCACTGCAGAGGGTATTTAAGTTGTGGTGCAACCGTGCTGTTCGTGAGTGGCATCTTGAGTGATTTGGACCAATTTATGGTAAGGCCTGACCAACAGCCAAAGTCGACGATCTCAGTTAGTATGGAGTCTAAGTTACTGCTGGGATCTTTAACAAGAAACAGGATATCATCAGCGTAGAGAGACACCAGCACTCTGAGCATCTCGAATTGAATGCCTCTATGCTCGTGCACTTCTCGGAGCACATTAACTAAAGACTCTAGTGCCAAGATTATTGGAGACAGAGGGCAACCCTTCCTGGTCCCGTGATCTGTTTCAATTCAATTGGGGCAGAAAGGCAGTCATTCGCACATATTCATGCCATTGGTTTGGTATAAAGCAAGTTAATCCATTTTATCATTGCTACACCTAAGCCCATTTCCCTTAACACCCCTATGAGATATGGCCATTCTAAACTTAACTCAGGCACGAATGGGCGGAGGATCTGCGGCAGCCCCTACATAATGCGGAATGGGTACAGGCGCCTGAATCTCCTCATGCCATCTCCAGAAAAGCAAGATTTAAAAACATTCAACATATTATACTTCATAGGGCATATCTTATACTGTCCCGATTGAACCGTTTGTACTCAATGGCAAATGACTTGCTCTAAATGTCTAGCCCAGTCAGCTGACTTTCAACATATGCTTTGGTCATGCACTAGAGTAGCCAGTTACTGACATTCTACACACACTGTATTGGCTACTACACAGAGTTCACAGCACTCAAATCATGAGAAGATACAGTATCAGGCATATTTCCCAGGAGGAGTCATAAGATGAGGGTACGTTTTCTGAATCTAGCCCTCCTTTTGGTAAAACGACTACTGGCTATGCATTGGCGGGTACAGCAGTCACCGTCCTTCACCCAGTGTTGTAGGGCTCTGCACCACAGGGCCAATGCGTAGAGCTCTGGACTACACTGGGAAGAGGACGGTAGAATCTGAAAACGTCCTATTGCGGCAGGCAGGCACACTATGTTAATACAATTTAAAGAACTCACTGCCAAGAAGCCCTCCACACCTAATACATCCTAGAAAGTACTCTTTCCGGGGTGTTGCTTACGGAGTGCCAAGATTCCCCCCTGCTTCCAATCTGTTGTTCCTCCTGGTGGATGACAAGATACTCGAAATGCATTTGGGCTCACCCCTGCCCAGGATATCCCTCCCAACCGTTCACCTGCCTAATCCCCATGTTAAATGCTTGTGCAGTCCACTTTGTTTCCCCTCCCAAAGTTGAAATTTCCTATCATTATAAACCTAATGTCAGATGCAATGTGATCCTGGCTCAGCAGAGTATGTGAGACTAAAAGCTATAGGATAATAGAGACTCCCCATTACAGAAATATAGTTCAAGTGATAACGAGAGATTGCAACTATATATTTATAAACTGTTTTGCCTGTTGATGTATATTTACGTTGCATTTTACAAGTCTGGAAAGGTATAGGATAGTTCCAAATGTTCATTGGAGTGATGCTTATTTAATTGATTTACTGTGTAAAACAGCAATGATTAATTGAAAAACCTCAATAAAACCATTTAAAATGAATGAGATATGGCCAATATATAGAATCGAACACCTTTTCAGTATCCAAGAGCACCGCCACTGCACGAAGCTCAGGATTGATCTGGTGCAGAACCACGAATAGGGTACGAAGATTATCAGTTGTAGCTGATCGTGGTATGAATCCTGATTGCTCTGGTAAAACCAAGCCATGCAGCAGCGGCACCAATCAGCTGCCAGAATTTTTGCCAGGATCTTATTATCTATATTTATTAGGGATAGTAGTCTATATGACCCACTGTCCTGTGCAGGTTTGCCAGGTTTAAGAAGAGTGATGACCACTGCTTCCCGCACAGTGGGAAGAAGCACACCATTCTGAAGGACTTCATTATACATGTCCAGCAAATGAGGGGCAAGGAGTTCACTGTATTCTTTATAAAACTCTGCAGGTATACCGTCTCTGCTCAGCGCCTTACCATTTGTGAGGTCTCTAAGGGTATCAAAGTACTTCACTATGGCCTGTCTTATCTCCTTTCTGAACACCATATTTGGGAGCATGGCGGGCTGCAAGTGCCGTAGTCATCGTGTGCTGTCTGTGTTTAGCAAGTGCAGAGTAACTTCATGTGTCCAGACCAGTATGTCTTTGGTGTCTAACCAAAAGTCCAGCCTAGAAGCAGAGACATGGACCATCGAACAAAACGTATACACCCGCTGGGTGCCAGCATGCGCTCTTCATACATCAACCAACTCCTTGATCTGCATTATATCGGTCAATGTATGTCGAGTAAGCACATGCTGGCGAGGCCTGATGTTTGTGCTATCTAAGGTGTCATGCAGCGTTAAATTAAAGACCAAAGTAGATTAAAATTCCCAACATGTCTGGAGCGCAAGGTGTTTCCACAGAGCCCTCTAACACACATGGTTCCATGGGACTCATCACTCTGTGTCAGTTGCAGGTAACTCCCTGTTTGGGGTTCCCGGCGTGTCAGGTAAATTTCAAGGCAGGCGAGCACTGATCAATCCATCCCGATTGTCCCACCGTTACCACCAGCCATGGATTTCCACACCACACACATAAACCAGCAATACATTATTCAATATCACTGAGGGGGTGGTCAAAGCGGTTCCACTTGACCGCCGGTTCCTGTGTAGTGATTTTTATTGTGACTTCAAAACTTGGACCGTCGCTTGATGGTCCATAAAGACATGCAGTTTGCCATTGACATAGAACTGAAACCGTGCGGGGTATAGCAATGCATACTTAATGTTCAAGTCTTGAAGTCTCTTTTTTACAGGGGTGAATTTCTTTCTTGCTTCTTGGACTGCATGAGTGTGAGCCGAATAGAATGACAGGTTGTTCCCATTATGCGAGATTTCAATGCTCTCTTGAGCCAGAGTGAGGATAGTGTCTCAATCCCTGTAATTTAGTGGTTTGACCAGGATGGGACATGGTGGAGCTCCAAGGATCGGTCTAGGTCCCAGGGTGCAGTGGGCTCTTTCCACCACAAATTGTGAGGAGAGTTTCTCGCGACCAAAGATGGTCACCAGCAATTGTTCCACATACTCTTCCAGCTTCTTCATTGCCGTCGTCTTTGGTAGCCCCAGGATACGGATGTCACATCTGCGCAACCTAGCTTCCAAGTCCTTATTCTTCCTCTTCACTGCTTCTAGTCAAGTGCCATGTACTTAAAGTCTTCAGTCACCACATGAAGAGTATCCTCGGCATCTGATATACGTTGGTCAGCTGTCTGCATTGCCAGCAGATGCGCTTTCATACTATTGTCCATAGTAGATACAGCTGGAGATTTCACTGTCTTGGTAAGCTCCGCAGCCGCATGTATGTCTTGGGAGCGTGTCATTTTTTTGGGATTCGAACGGCAACTGGCCCTGTCTGAGGTCCGCTTGGGTGCAGCCCTGAAAAACATGGATGGTATGGAAATTAGAGTAAATGGAGGAATTCTTCACAAAGGAGGCCAATGTAAATATTGGTGATAAAGTTCTTCACATGAAGAAGGCGGTTTGGCTACCTTCCAAGAGCTTAACTTTGGAGGCAAAGAACATGGGACACAGTCCTTGCTCCTCTTCCTGAAGAGGGGTTGTAGGTGGCTGCTCCCCAAGTGGGGTTATTGAAAGCAGACAGAAAGGAGGAAAGCAGTGACTACATTTGATGTGGAAGACTTGCCTTCCGAACTGCTGATGTCTGCTGAAGTCTGATGCACACATTGTTATGGCGTATGTATCCTGCTGGATATTTTTGGGAACATCTCACAGATAATCATTCTGTATCGGAAATTGGGATGATTTGAGGTCTCCGCTTATTTGAGGTTCAGCCTTGTTCAGCTGTCCTTCAATGTGTCCACACCCCTCTTGGCTGACTATATGAATTAGAGCTATTTGGTGGATATGGTGTTATAAGTACTTAGATTGTATTTTTGGATTGTATATTTACGTTCAAACTAGAGGTCGTTTCCACCTGGCTGTTGTGGTTGTAGGCAGTTGTATGTGTTCATTATAAGATACAATTGTTCATTGTCAAAACATGCAACATACTAGAAAGTTGAAATGTGGGAAAAGAATGCTAAGATTTGTCCTTTTTTATCACAAGGAGAAGGAAATAGGGGGCGTGGCCTGACAGGCCAAGATGGTGGACATGACTCCTTGAGCTCCTGGCTGTCGACCCAGACTCTTTCCAATCCTGGGTGCTGACATGCACTATCAGTTCTCTGGACGGCCCACACCACCAGGCCCCTGCAACCCATGAACACACTGGGGGCATTATTTGGCGCCTCCAGTGCTGTTGCTCCGGCCCCGTGGGTGCGGCCTACCTCCCTCGCAGTGCGATCTGGGGGTCAGGAGCCAGCTGGTGCACATTGCTGGTGATTCTCCCCCGCCCTCTGCCCAGAGTGTGGAGGTGCACCTGAACATTGCACCAATTGCGTCCTGTGGCACCGTGCCTCCTCAGAGGGTGGTCGGCAGAGCTCAGTGTGTGCTGCCTGCAGCGTGGGCCTGGAGGGTGGAGCGCGACCTGCTGCAGTGGAGACTGCACTTCGCCCTTGCTGCTTGAAGGGAGAGCGGGAACGGCCCAGAACCAAATCGGCCCTGCTTGTACCAGTTGGAGGACTCTCCTGGGGACCCGGGAACAGCCCTACAATAACTCAGGTGAGTGGGGTGCCTTTCCCACATCTGTCCGCCCGGCCTCTACAGACTAGATGTGGGGGGAAGGGGAGAGACTGCGTGAGGCCCCTCCACCACAATCACCTGGGCTGGAGAGGTCCCCCCCTCCTTTTTTTTCCCCCCCCTTTTTTTTGGACCTCAACTCGCCCCCTGCCACTCCCCCCCCTTCCCCCCCATAACTTAACCAGCTATTGAGACTGGTGCACGCTCCCACCTATTTCCCCCTAGTGGCACTTGCTGCTCATGCTGCCCTACATAGATTTTATGTGGGGGTAAGCAGGCCAGGGTGCGGGGTTGCAGCCTGATCGGACAGGGGTGCAGTTGCAACTGTGGGCTCAAGTCCTCTGTCCTAAAGGAGGCTGTATCGATGCCACCGTGGGCCGGGACAAACACTCAACATCTCATACGCAGGTCAGGATCAACAAGTATATGGCCCTAATAACCGCGCCCCAGGGGTCATCAGTGGCTGCAGGCCATCCAGTAATGCCATCAAACCCCGACAACACGGACTCTATCCTGCAAGCCATTCAAGCCTCCCACACGTCCCTTTGATCCAAAAATGGCAAAGTGAGCGTTAAGGTTACTTTTTTGCGACAGGATCTGCGCGGGGTGGCGGACATGGTAACTGCGGCAGAAGACCAAGTCTCCTAAGTTGAAGACACCATAGAGGAACTTAAATAAACAGTCTCACACCTCTCCCACACATCTAAGCTACTTGAGGCTCACGTTGAGGATGCCGAGGGTAGAGCACGACGTAGCAACCTTCACTTTGTTGGGTGAACTGAGGGTGTGGAGGGCAATGCACACAAACAATTTTTGGAAACCTGGATTACTACCTGGATGTCCCCCTTGCTGCTCTCTACCTGTTTCATGGTGGAGAGGGCCCATCGCTTCCTGACACAGAGGCTCCTCCGGAGCCCCTTCTCACCACAATAATTGCAAAATTCCTGAATTATAGGTACGGAGACGCGATAGTTAGAGAGGCTCGTAAGGCAGGGGAGCTCCGATACCAGGCAGCTCGCATCATGATTTTCCTGAATTACGCACACTTAGTCCAACAATGACAGCGGTCCTATGAGAAGGTCAAACAACATCTCAGGACCCAGCAATTCAATAGATGCTTTTGTTCCAAGCAAAGCTTAAAGAAATCTATAACTCTAAAACCCTCTTCTAGACCCCTGAGGTGGCTTGGACCTGGGCAACTGAACAACAGCTCCTCGTAAGCAACCCGCAGCCTCCATGGGGGTCGCCTACCCCGCAGAGGAGCGACACCCAGGGACAACATGCAAGGGCCGCCAGCATTCAACAAGGTGGAAACAATGGGGCTACCCATTTCAGCTATGGTGCCTTCACACTGCTAACTATCTGAGCCGACTGTTTACTTCTAACTCTTATGTTAGTACCACTAAATCCTTTTTTCCTACTAGTCCGACTCGGACAAGGTGGAACTATTGTTACTGTAGCACCACCTAGTTTTTGGTTGAGGGAGGGTGACATATGCTTCTGAGGTGGAAGTGTAGCATGGGGGGGAGAGTTATTGTTGTATATCTGGGATGTTGCAATGGTTGTATCGTTCATGTTTGCTTGATTTTAGTTCTTCTGTATTTATTATGCTGCATTGCTTTTCTGTACATGTTATCTACGTACAAACACTGCCATCTCATGGAACGTCAACAGTCTCAATAATAAAATTAAGAGGGCGTCGGTGTTCCCCACCGATGGCGCTACTGCCGGAGACACACCTGCTTGGTAATAAATGCCCCTTCCTCCAACGTGGCACATACACCAGGGTGTACCATGCAGGATATACTAACACATCTCCTTCATAAGCGCCTTCTCATCCAGGTCACTAAAACTCATTGCGACGCCTTAGGCCGCTTGTTGTCCTGCAGGGGGACATGGAGGGAGCACACTGGACGATCGCATTCGTGTCCCCCACCCCCACACTTGTGATTAATACACTGCAGGCACTCACAACAATACTATTGCAATTTCCACCCCCCCCCCCCGGGCCAACATTATTGGGTGGTGACTTTAACTCAGTCATGGATCCCTGCCTAGACTCTAGCAACCCCTCGACACGTAAGACAATTGACCTGGCAGCATGGGCCGGGTCCATGGCCTTGACAGATGCTTGGCGCCTGCTTCACCCTCAGACCAGGGAATACACCTTTTTATTCGCACCCACACAGATCCTCCTCTTGCATACACGATTTCCTCCTGCCTATGGCAGATGCTGCCAGTTTGGAAGAGGCTTATACAGATCACGGCCCGATTTCCATTACACTTAGATCCTCCAAACAGAGACAAATTGGGCATTGGCATCTGAGTGCCTGGTGGGTCCTTGACACTGCATTTAATGACTTCCTCCAACAACAGATTACATACTATTTTAATACCAACAAAGGCACAGTGGACTCGCCCACCACCCAATGGGAGACCCAAAAGGCGTCTCTGAGGGGGACAGATCACATCCTACCAAGCTGCAGCCAGAGGCCTCCATTGCAGAAATATAGCAGAGTTAGACAAAACAAGAAACGGGGCCAGCCGAGAGGGACTTGGGGGAAATCGCCAACAACCACAAGAGACACACCTGAGTGTTAAAAAAGATAGCACCTAGACAACTATTACTTGATAAGGCGACCTCTGCACACAATAATAAGATATACGAGATGGAAGCTAAGGCAGGGAAACCCCCTACACTGGCTAGTGCGTAGGGACCACAAACATCGTTCCCAGCCTGTCTACAGACACCGGCTGGATGGTAACAACATCCCACCACATAGCCAGAGAATTTACCAACTACTACACCAGCCTCTATGCGAAACACCCCATACCTACTGCTGAGCAGGGCAGCCCAATCATTGATGACTTGACCGTTCCCAAGCTTGCGGATGCGGATTGCCGTGACCTAGACAAACCACTTACATCCAAAGAAGTTCTGGAAGCCATCTGGGCACTTCCCACTGGGAGGACGCCCGGTCCTATTGGCTTTCCATTGAAAATGTACAAGAGGCATGTGTCACAATTGATTCCCCCTATGCTTTCCATGTACAACAATGCTCTGAGATTATGGGAGCTCCTGTATGACTTACGGGGAGCCACGATCTCTGTGATTAAGAATCCAGGGAGGCTGCCGGTTATGTACAAGTCCTACAGGCCGATCTCTATTGTTAACATGGAGGCCTAGATCCTAGATAACGTACTTGCAAACCGTCTGGTGAAGACAATCCCAGCTCTGATACACCCGGACCAAAACGGCATAGTACCCGTCACTGCCTTTGACACCTCAATAATGCAATAGCCTTGACTAGAGATGTGAAAGAGCGCAGGTTCTCTTATCAATCGACTTTGAAAAGGCATTTATTTTTGTCCATTGGCAATTTAAATTCCACCTGCTGGAACATATGCACTTCGGCTCGATCTTCTGCCATTACATTCAAGTATTATATTCAAAACCGTCGGAGAAGGTCTGAGTAAACGGGACACTCTCTTCGACCTTTAACATTGAATGAGGAACGAGACAGGGCTGTCCCCTCTCCTATTTACTATGGTCATTGAATCACCGGCAGCATGGCTTTGGTGAGATGTGCAACTAAGCGGGTTCCACTGGCCTGATGGCAGCGAGGATAGAATGCTGTTATATGCCGATGGCCTAATAATTTGTCAGTGACCCTGAGACCTCCCTGCCATGGCTCTTATCTGTGCTACAGATCTACCCGAATGCATCTGGTCTTTCTGTGAACTGGCCCAAATTTACCAACATCCTCATAACCGATCCCCAAGACAACATCAGGGCCACCTTTCCAATGCAGTGAGAGACCCAACATTTCAAGTATTTAGGGTTGCACATTGCACTCACCCTGCAGCGGGAGTGGAACCTAAATATCATACTTCTGATAACCCTGGTGCGAAGGGACCTGGCCCATTGGGGGAGCCTGCTGCTTAACATAGCAGGCAGGGGGGTGCTGTTCAAGATGATATCGCTACCTCGATCCCTTTACTCTTTACAAAACTACCCGCAACATGTACCCCAGCCTTTTTCCTCTCCCTACAATCAGACATGGTGATGTACCTCTGGGCAGGATGTCTTCCACATATCTCCTATCGTAAATGTGTTCTCAAACCCTATGAGGGTTGTCTGGGGATTGCTGATATAAGACTGTAATATTGGGTCAACCACTTAGTATCTATAAATGACTGGTTATTCGCCAGCCAGGTTAACCACTTCATAGCATTGGAGCTTTGCGCCCTTGAACACCACGGCATACTCAACCTCCTTTATGGTTTCAATACAACCACATTCCTCCCACCTTCAACACAGACCTCTTTAATCTGTTGGCACCTAGCGCTGCGGTGGATCCAATGGCATGGCGTGCCAAAGGCGAAAACACCATTGTGGGCTGGGAAATGGCTCAAACATACAATCTTGCTGGAGGGCTTCAGGGCCTGGGATAATATTGGTGTATCCAGGTTTGGGTGTCTGGTAGGGCATCACCATGTGCATATTTCAATATCTCGTAGACACGTATGAAATTCATAAGAAGAAAAAATGGAATGGTGCACTCATAAACAAATAGAACAACGAGTCCTCAAGTTCATTCATTAGAAAAATTCTTGCTTTATTCAAATCCAATTTTTGTAATTGATCATATCCAAAATTAAAACATCCAGCCAATGTGTTTCGTTCAAGTTCTAATAAACTTCCTCAGGGCTGTAAACAATACACAAAAAACAAATCTAAATACATATATTCACATATAAACACATATACATAATATACAAAGACTAACATATATAAACATATTAAGACATTTCTCTCGTAAAATAAATCAACGATACATGACAAACTAATAACATACATCACTGACAGACGTATAGGCCTATTCGGTCTTCTTAAAGAACACAACATTCATTTTATTCAATAACTTACAAACTTTATACATTTTATAGGGTCTAAGGGTTAAGATCGCAAGCCCCATAGGTTGGCAGAGCTTGGAAATCCAGTACTCCTATATAAACTATAAATTGTCAACTGATTTGTATAAATCATTACTACCACGTCATTGAACACATGTTTTCATAATGTCGCAAAACTGACCTTTTTGTGAGAAAGACCAAGGGGCGACCTGGGTTAAAGCACCAACTCAAATTGTACAGTATCTATAACGAATACAAAGGACTGACATATAGATGTCATAAGTGTCATGTCATAAGTGAATAATTTACAAATTTGCATGTAAATTCAAATTGTGCCGCTGATTGTCGCAATATGCATAACAGTGCCAAGTTGTACAAAGACAGAGTTTTATGGACTAAATCACACAATTAAATTATCCCGCTTATATTGCCCGATATGGGTGAACAACACACAGAAGTGTTATTTAGTCCATTATCGTTCGATAATAAATAAGACCATATTTTAAGAATTGACAATTTCTGCTTGTTTTCATAATATGTATATACATTACAAACATACCTTTTCATTGCAGCTTGTATCATATCAATCTAAGGTATCAATGTATAGATAATCGTGGATCTCTCGTGTGCACTTCTAATCGATGTAGGGATATTCATTTCCCCTATCCAATACCTAAAGGATGGAGAAGTTACGACATCATGGCATATTGCTCGATTCCCAAAAGTATTCCAATTGTTCAAAATATATTTCACGTTGTCCAACAAACTGCCATGCAAGATAAAAAACGGGGAAACTAGAAAAATACAACACCAGCACTACCTAGAATCAAAAGTGGGTGTCACCTGTTGTTTATACTCCGTATTTCTGATCCTATCTCTATTCCCAATACGAGGCTCCCTGCAACTTACAAGTTGTGAACGAGCTACAAAGGCAGACAATATTTTTAAGAGTTTAATAACCAGTATGTAATGTTTTTCAAAAGTTGCCAGAGGCTACTCGGAGCCAATCATTGTGTAACGCTTGCTATCACAATAGAACAACAAATGCCTAGAAATTATTATTTATAGGGAACGGGATCACGCTGTTCCGGGTCATACAGCAACATCCATTACTTAAGCCCTTAACTTGTTAAATGCCACCAACCATTACCTGAAGAATAATTGAGATATACCGATCATAAACGGGCTCTACGGGCAGTGTAAGCTAAACTAGCCCTTCAACCCTTCCGCAACACAACCTCCTTGAGACACATAAACTCACAGTTAGGCAAGAAGAGTATTTCCATCGTATACCACATGCTGGTGAATAATACGGCAGACCTTATGTGAACTTTGAAGGAAAAGTGGGAGCATGACATGGGTCACCTGGAAGAAGAGGATTAGGTGGAAGCCAAATGGCCCTAGGACGCTGGCAATGTCTATGAAGATGCAACTGATCCAGTTAAAATACCTGCACCGTGTTTATCTTAGCCCCACTAGGCTCTACAAAATGAATAATGACCCAGACCCACAGTGTTTGAGATGTCACCGATCCATGAGCACCTTTTTCCACACCATCTGGGAATGTCCTGTCATACAGCTGTACTGGCGAACAGCTTGTTCCACATTATCACGTGTAGTGGGCAGGGTAGTAAACCCGAACCCAAAGATGGTCCTACTTCGGTTAATGGACAAATGGATGGGGAGTCGATACACGAGGCTTTTCACCGCCACAGGATTCCTTGTTGCAAAGAGGGACCTTGCACGGCATTCGGGCTCTGCCAAGCACCGCCGATAACTGAATGGACGCCTGGTCTGAAGTATTGTGCTGCGGCAGAAAAACGCATATAGAAGTCCTGTGGCTGCCCGGAGAAGCACCTAAAGACCTGCAGGGGTTTGGAAGGCTTATATGGATGGGATTAGTGTGTGCAGTTAATATGTGCAATGAGGACCGAGGTTCTCTGCTTGATAACTGCGCAACAAGGTTTATTTGTGGTTATACAGAAGGTGTTGTATATGGTTTAAAATCCAAGAAAAAGTGTTATAAAAAAGTGAAGAAGGAAATAGTTTAGGGCTTTTTGGGACAGCAGGGCTCAAAAGCTCAATTTATAATCTTTCCGAGTCTCTGTAGAGGTATTCACCATCATGTTTCTGAGAGTGAAAGAGGGGCTGATCCCTGGCACATTCGCACTCCAGACTAAAAGAGGGCTTCGGAACTAAGTATTGTTCCTGGTTCTTAGTACATCACAAAGGGCTTATAGCCTCTGAAAATTAGTGGTGTCCCTGGGTAGGGCCTAGAAGGCCATGATGATAATCGCTCTCAGGTGAGCTTCTGGCTCCTCCCATAAGATGCTGCATCCATCCTGGTTACTGGCTCAATTTCAACCCCCCTCAGAGTGGGTCTGAAATTGAGCCCCATTGAATGAACAATGGGTCACCCTGGATAATAACCTGCGCTTAATTTGGGTGAAGTCCCTTGCACAGACCGGGTTCCTGGGCCACGGCCTGTTCTCCCATGTTGGGAAAATGGCAGCCACCAGCCTCCAGGCCAAGTTCACCCCGATGACTGACCGGTGGATTGTAGTCCTGCCCAGGAGCCGGCCCATGGGCAGAACGACTCCCTGTGCCTGCATGATCTGAGGAGGTGAGCTACTTAAACACTGAGAGGCACTAAAGGACTGTGGTCGTCTCCCTCGTTGGATCTGGGATGGGACAGTGACTTGGGAGGCCGCAGTTTAGACATGGGAAGCCTAAAAAACTTCTCCCCATCAATAAATAGGATGAATTCCCAAGAGTGCAGTTGCCCTATTCCCCAGGGCGACCTGGGCACGTCTGCAAGAGTGACGAGATATGGATCTGGGGTCCTGCAGTGCTGATTTGGCACAAGTCCTAGGTGCCAGGCAGACACCGAGGCCCAGAGAGACAGCGAGTCAAAGACCTGCTCTCGCGGACAGCTCAAATGGAGTCCCAATGCTGGAGATGCACCCCCGGCCTGGATGCATGTACAACTAGCTGTGGGGACTCAGGTGGTGAGTCCCCCTGGTCAGGAGCCTCACTCCCTCTCACTAGCCTCACTGGAGGCCAAGCTGGTGCAGACCGGGGTTCATGTTGGTGGCTGGGCTCCTCCTGATCCTGAGTGGCAAATATTGGCCTCTAAGCAGGACGCGGAGAGGGCTAGGGTGAGTAGCCACACAGAGAGGCCCCTGGACTCGACACTGTGGACCAGAGAAGGTTAGAATAGCCCCCCACACCCGATCTTCAATCTTCTCACTGGACTGCTAACCAGACACATACCCTACCCTCTTGTGAAGCCCGGAGGGCAGCCCCAGCTGCACGTGCTGCCCGAGACTGACCACGAGGCCTGTGGTGTAAGTAGTCTTGGGCCCAAGCTCGGTGGCTCATTCAACCAATCCCTGGACTTTTCCTCAGTACAGGAGGCTTCCACTTTGAATAGGAGGAGGAATACGAGCCACAGAAGGGCTGGTTGCCTGAGACTGAGCAGATGGTTGTCAGTCATGGATTGGTGGGCTGTGGTGAGGAGGGTGACTCTAACCTTGTGTAGGAAAGTAGAATCTGCTTTTATGGTTACCCCCACTTTTTGCTTGGTGCTAAGCGGTTACTGACTAGTCTGACTGGGATCCTGCTAATCAGGACCCCAGTCTATATGCTTTCTCCCTTAAATTGGTATGTTCAGTACTTGGGTACATCCCAGATTGGATACTAGGGTACCCTTATCAGTTCCTAGTATATGGTAGTAAGGTACCCAGGGCATAGGTACCCCAGAGGTCCCCCATGGGCTGAAGCATGCATTATGCCACCCATGGGAGGCCATTCAAAATCGAACTACAGGCCTGCCATTGTAGCCTGTGTAAGCTGGTGCTAGCACCACTTACTACAGATATAGGTTTCCTATATCTGGGGTAACTGCACTTAAAACCTATAAGTCACCCCTATAGCAGGCCTTATCAATCCTGAAGGCAGGGTGCTTGGTTCTAAGTGTGAGGGTGCCCCTGCATGAGCAGGACACCCGTACAGCCTACAAAGTCAATTCTCCTGGGTTGTAAGTGAAGCAGCCATATACTATATAGAGGGGCGATGAACATCCCGAAACTGGCTGCAACGAATCCTATCATGTTTGGTATCAAACATGTTGGAATCATACCCCCACACCGTAAACGGTGTGCGGGGTATGATTCCAAGCACTAGAAGAGCCCTCCATTAGGCTTTCAGTACTCCCGGTACAAGCCTTCTTGACTCGGACAGCACAAAATGGTTGCTGCCGACCAGAGACCCGATTCTGCCCTCCTGCTGCTGAGCAAGCTCGAGCAGGGGAAGGCATCCTGTCACAGGGAGGTGTGACGACCTCCCAGACAGGATTTAGTGTATTGGGGCAGGGTGGGTGCGCTTGCCAGAGCCAGAAAGTCTGCATGAGGGGCACATTTGGTGTCCCCATGCATAGTCCAGTTCAAACCAGCTCTGGGAGCCAACGTCGCTCTGTCGCAAAACTGGACAAAGGACATGGGTGTAACCTCCCCCTGTCCAGACCCTCCCCTGGGAGGGTCCCCTGAATCGTCCCAACACTTTCCTTAGGGTACTTAAGGGCTTACCTGTGGGTGGGTCCTTATATTCGTCGTGGGACAAGATTCAGATCAGACGCCATTTCTTCTTCTACCGTCTGGGCACTCGTGACTTCGCTTGGGCTCGACTTTGTCTCTCTTCCAGTCTGCTGCATCGTTTGTGCCTGTGCACCTTACAGGACCCTTCCAAGGCCTGTGGGCATCAAAGACACCTGAAGGAATCTCCCTTGGAGTGAAGGAGTCACTCCCCTGCATTCGCAGGCATCGCAACTAAGTTGACCGGTCTGCTGATCCTGAGCTCCTCCGGACTCCGTAAGGTTCTGCAACACAAGTGGTGGTTCTCCACAGCTCTTGAGGCCTGCCCTGCCGTCTCACCAAGTTTGAGGCCAGTATCCCTCATGGGGGTTGCAATAACTGAACCCCTGTGCACTGCGTCAACTTGCAGTTGCAAAGGCTTGTTGGCTTCCTTCCAAGAAGATCTTTGGGCTCCAAGTAGTCCCTACCTCAAGCACCTCCAGTGACCAGAATCTTCAGTCACACCGCACTGTGTGCACCGTGGCCTGCATCTTTTGGTGAGCTGCCTGAGGTCCTCTCGCGACTCCAGTGCCTCCGGCCTGTGGGTCCATTCGAGGGTCACCTTTGTTTCAATCCCCTGATTGCTCGGACCAGCCCTGACTCCCCTGCTTGTGGTGAGTCCCCTGGACCTTGCTGGTCCCGACATTGCACCTTTTCGACTTCTGCGTTGGTTGCATTTGCCAAGGCTTGTTGGTGCACGCGCCGGACACCGACCCCTCAGCACTCGACATCCGACATGGGACAGCTCGTGCATGGCTCCTGGTCTTCCTCAGCGTCGCCTGGTCCTCACAGATGCAGAGTCAAGGTCATTGTCATCCATCCTGCAACACCCGACATCAGAGGGCATTCGTCTTCCAAGTCTCCTGGTCACTCCTGAGTGACATAGACTCTGTCCCCTCTGCCTGCAGGTACCTCTTATCTTGAATCCAACTTCAGATTCCACCGGACACTTTCTCCTTTTTCAGCAGCGGCACTTTCCTGACGTCCGCCATTGGGTTCGACTGCGGTTTCCGACACCACTTCACACCTATGCACCCGGCTTCCCTGGTGTAGGTAACGTGGGTACTAGGGTATCCACAGGTGGGGTGGCTCTCCAACCTTCTGTCTTCCTCTGGATTTCTTCAGCGTCCACTGGGAAGGGTCCTTAATCTTGAAAAATCCAACAGCGACTTACACGTAGAGTTGTACGGAGCACATGGTTCTGTTCCCACACTGCACACACTCTCCGTGGGGTTCCTAGTCACTCACCTTGGGTGGTTCCTTGGGTCCCCAGCACTTCTACGTCCTCTCGATATTGTCTTGACCCGAGTCGTGGTTCTTATACCACTTTCTTAGTATATGGTTTGGTCCCCCCCTGGGGTTCACTGTGTATTCTGTGCTATTTACTGTGTTTCTTTGCAAAGTATTGTGTGGATTGTGATTATCTCCGGGTAGGAGATATCTAAAACGTGTTAGAGAGTATATTATAATAAATACACATTTTTATAAATACCTTGTGTGGTTCTTTTTCACTTAATCTATACTAGAAGATTGCATTCTGGTAAAACAAGCTGCTTTACACTCCTTCTGGACTAAGCCTGAAGGCTGCTCTCCACAGCTACCACTTAGAGAGCTTTCTAAGGTTGTCTAAGACCTCTTAAATCACCATAAGGCTTGTCTGGACTGGTGCAAGGTGCCCACTTACATTAGTGGACATCATATACCAGGCCAGCCTCTTGCACCTGGAAATTGGGGTCTACACATGAGGTGAGCAGCCTGGCATGCGGGTACAAGCTGACACATTATGGCCACTCTTCAATGACTGTGCGGAAGTGGAGATCATAGACTTGGGGCTGACTGCTTCTCTCTGATCTGTGAGTCTGGAACCCACAAGAGAACAGTTGTTCAATGAATTCTCTCCTCAGATTTATGAGACTGTAGCATTTGGCTTAATTAAAGTTGTGAACAGTGCGTGGCCCAGAAGCTGTAATCATGGAGCATGACTAGCTTTCTTCCACACAGGTGTAAACTGAGATCTCAGTTTACACCTGTGTGGAAGAAAGCTAGTCATGCTCCATGATTACAGCTTCTGGGCCACGCACTGTTCACAACTTTAATTAAGCCAAATGCTACAGTCTCATAAATCTGAGGAGAGAATTCATTGAACAACTGTTCTCTTGTGGGTTCCAGACTCACAGATCAGAGAGAAGCAGTCAGCCGCAAGTCTATGATCTCCACTTCCGCACAGTCATTGAAGAGTGGCCATAATGTGTCAGCTTGTGAGAAGTTGGCCTGGTATATGCTGTTCACTAATTAAAGTGGACACCTTGCACCAGGGCAAATCGACTCTTATGGTAGATAGGTTTAAGACAACCTTTTAAAGAAAGCTATCCTAGTGGTAGCTGTGGAGAGCAGCCTTCAGGCTAAGTCTCGGAGGAATGTAAAGCAGCTTGTTTTACCATATAATCTCTTGAATCACCAAATGAAAAGACACCACACAGGTATATATATATCAAATATATATGTATTTATTTCTAAATAACTCTCTACTAATCTCTTTATGAGATTAGAAGACAAACATATGCATAAATCAACGTTTCACAATAAGTTAAGCACAAAATATGGCTGGGGCCCTAGGGGCGTACCAGACCATATACTAAGTAAGAGACTTAGGGACAACGACTTGCAGGGAGACAAGGCCTAGGGCCTTCAGAAGTGCTGGGGCCTCACAAAACCACCCAAGGCAGGTAAGTAAAGGACCCACGGGGGACGCGTGCAGTGTGGATACACAGGCGCGGATCGCCGTTGACTTCAATGGGGCAAGTCGCGGTTGGAAATAAAGAGTTCTAGGATACTTCGGGAGAACCTACAAGCAAGTCACTTACAGGGTAAGTAGTTCTAGGGCCCACACCCACAGGAGCACTGTAGTGCTGGAATTACCTCACCCAGGGAAGCCGGGTGCATAGGTGTCCTTTGGTGTCGGGTCGCGGCGTCGTTTTCAATGGCGAACAAAGAAGACTTGCTGCTTGCGGGAGCTGAAGAAGTGTCCGGTGGAATCCAAGCCTGGATTCTGAAGAGGGATGACCTGAAAGCAGAGGGGACAGTGTTCAAAGTCACTTGGCAGTGACCCGGGGCAAGGAAGATGGATGCCCACCGTCGTCGGTTGATTCAGGTCGGTTGCGGGTGCCTTGACTCTTCAGCCACGTGGTCCAGGAGGTGTCGACGACGACCAGGAGCTGGATTCGGTGTGTCCCTCGACGTCTGCAGCTGACTGCGGTGTCGGCAACTCGATAGGAGCCAACAAGCCTTGGCAGCAGCAAGTCTTGGGGAGATGAAGAAAAGTCGATGGCGCAGACCAGCAAGGTCTGTGGGACTCACCCAGCGAGGGTAAGTCAGGGCAGGCCTGGAGCAACCAGGGGAGCCCTTTGGTTTCTTTAAGAAGTCTTCTGGGGACCCACAAGCCAGCGGGCAAGGGATCGCGAAGACACCTCGGGCGGAATCACTCAACAGGGGCCCACGGTCACTCGGGACGGTGTAGGCCTCTGATCTTCGGAGGGATTCCTGCTGGAGGTCGGGACCACACGTGGTCCAAAGCACAAGTTCGTAGAACGTTGTGAAGGGGTTGCACTCGACAATAGTGCACGGTACCCAGGGGTCGCGGTTCCTCGTTACTCGTGGGGTCCACTTGCCTCAGCTTCGCTGGGGACTCACGATGGCCTGGGAGAGGTCAGGAAATCCACTTCTTGGGCTGCAGGGACTTCGGACTCCGGCGGGAGCGGCGTAGTTTGCGACCGTCGTTGTCGTTTTTGGTGCCTGCCAAGCAGGGAGTCACTCCTTGACTCCAAGGGAGATTCTTCTGTCTTCCAAAGGTAGTGGAACGTCGAAGGGCCAGGATTCTTCTGTAGAGCGTCGTCCAGGGGTTATCTGCTTTGCAATGGCAAGGTTCCCCTCTTATACTACAAAGAGGGGATGGACTAGCTCTATGACCCCACCTATGGGAGGGTCAAGGGAGGGGTGGCTACACCCACTTCCCTTTGTCCAGTTTCGCGCCAGAGCAGGGGCAGGTAGCCCCTGAGCTGGTTTGAACTGGCATATGCACAGAGGAGCCTTCTGCTCCCCCAGTGCAGGACTTCAAAGCACTCTAAGAGTGCACCCACCCAGCCCCAATACACTAAACCCTGTCTGGGAGGTGGTTACACCTCCCTGTGACAGGATGCCTATTGTTGGGCTTCCTCCACTGCGAGTTTCGGTCATCAGCAGGAGGGCAGCCCAGTGTCTGTGACTGGTGGCATCCATTTTGTGATGCCAGGGCACTTTAGGATTCTACCGCGTTTCCACAGCAGGTACATGTCTTATCCCTCTAGAAGGGTGGAATGCTACCCCGCTGCCAAGATTGGCGGGGGGTAGTATTCCAAGATGTTTGACACCAAACACGACATGTTTTGATGCAGCCATTCCAAAGTTAGCATTTACCGCGAGGATATAATGCACTTGAGTATATGGTTTAACCGCATCCACAAACAGCACCAGAGAATAGACTCTGAGAGCTGCAGAGGGGCCCTGCTCAGGCAGAGGCACCCCCTCACATAGAAGCCAAGCACCCTGCCCTCAGGATTGATAGGGCCTGCCTTAGGGGTGACTGATAGGTTTATATGTGTGTGCAAGAGAGATATAGGAAACCTATATCTCAGTGAGGGGTGCTAGCACCACCTCACCCAGGCTGCAGTAGCAGGCCTGTGGTGTCAGATTTAGACTGCTTCCCAGGGGTGGCATAACACATGCTGCAGCCCCTGGTAGGCCTGTGAAGTACCTATGCCCTTGGCACCTAAGGTACCATATACTAGGGACTCATAAGGCACCACAGTATCCAATCACTAGTGCACCTAGAGTGCACTCCATGTCGTTTAGAGAGAACAGAGAGGCTGGGGCCCTGATTGGCAGGGACCCAGCCAGACTATAGCCAGAAACCAGTGCTAACATCAGAAAAAAGTGGGGGCAACATAAGAGGCAGATCCTACTCTCCTACACAACCCCCCCAAACGTAGGGACACTAAACTAACCTTGACCAGTTGAGTCTTCGTGTTCAAAGTGGAAATACCTTGAGAGTCCATCTGCATTGGCATGTTGGGTCCCAGGCCTATGTTCCACTGTATAGTCCATCCCCTGTAGGGAAATGGACCACCTCAAAAGTTTTGGGTTTTCACCTTTCATCTGCTTTAGCCATAGGAGGGGCTTGTGGTCAGTCTGAACTATGAAGTGAGTACCAAACAAGTATGGCCTCAGCTTCTTCAGGGCCCATACCACAGCAAAGGCCTCCCTCTCTATAGCTGACCAACGTTTCTCTCTAGGGGTCAGCCTTCTGCTAATAAAAGCTACTGGCTGGTCTTGACCTTCATCATTCAGTTGAGACAGTACAGCTCCCACACCCAGCTCAGAAGCATCTGTTTGGACAATGAACTTTTTGGTGTAGTCTGGACTCTGTAAGATGGGGGCAGTGCACATGGCCTGCTTTAGGTCTTCAAATGCCTTTTGACAGCTAGCTGTCCACTGAACCTTTTTTGGCATTTTCTTAGAGGTAAGATCATTCAAGGGGGTCACTATAGATCCATATCCCTTGACAAACCTCCTATAGTACCCAGTCAGGCCTAAGAAGGCTCTCACCTGTGTCTGGGTGGTTGGAGCAACCCATTCCATTATGGTTTGGATTTTGCTCTGTAAAGGCTGAACCTGGCCTCCACCTACAAGGTGGCCCAGGTACACAACCTGACTCTGCCCTATCTGGCACTTGGTGGCCTTGATAGTGAGGCCTGCTTTCTGCAGGGCCTCCAAAACATTTCTGAGGTGGACCAGGTGATCCTGCCAGGAGGAACTAAAGACAGCAATATCATCTAGATAAGCTGAGCAATAAGTTTCCATCCCTGCCAGAACTTTATTCACCAACCTCTGAAAAGTGGCAGGTGCATTTTTCAATCCAAAGGGCATCACCACAAAGTGGTAGTGCCCACCAGGGGTCGAAAATGCTGTTTTGGCTTTTGCATCATCAGCTAATCTGATTTGCCAGTAGCCAGCTGTTAGGTCAAATGTGCTTAGATACTTGGCTGAGGCCAAAGTATCAATCAGCTCATCTGCCCTTGGTATGGGATAGGCATCAGTCCTAGTGACTGCATTGAGGCCTCTGTAGTCTACACAAAACCTAATTTCTTTCTTACCACCCTGGGTATGAGGTTTGGGTACCAGGACTACTGGGCTAGCCCAAGGGCTATCTGAAGGCTCAATCACGCCTAACTCCAACATTTTCTGGACTTCAGTCCTGATACAGTCCCTGACATGGTCAGGTTGCCTGTAGATTTTATTCTTGACAGGCAGACTGTCCCCAGTGTCCACCTCATGGGTGCACCAGGTAGTCTGACTAGGGGTCAGGCTAAACATATGTCTAAACTGTTGCAGAACTTGTCTGCACTCAGTTTGCTGATGGTCAGTGAGGCTGCTTGCCAAAGCAACACCATCTACTGACCCATCATCAGGGTTCTGAGAGAGCAGGTCAGGGAGAGGGTCACTCTCCTCCTCCTGGTCCTCATCAGTTGCCATGAGCAAGCCCATGTCAGCCCTGTCAACATACCCTTTCAAAGGGTACCCCCACCACAGGTAGTGGTATCAGGGGGGCCTTTGTCGTGCCACCTGCCTTACCACTGGCTTGGCAAGTGACACAGGAGCGACAAAACTCCTTTGTGTCCTCTGACATATGTGGCCAATGAAAATGTGGAACAAGCCTGTCCCAGGTCTTGTTTTGGCCCAAGTGACCTGCTAAAGGGATATCATGTGCTAAGGTCAAGAGGAACCCCTAAACTTCTGAGGTATTACCAACCTCCTGGTGGCTCCAGGGGCTGGGTCTCTACCCTCAGAATATAGGAGTCCCTCATCCCAATAAACTTTATGGGACCCACTAGCACTCCCAGCAGCCTCAGCAGCAGCCTGCTGTCTGAGGGGTTCAATAGAGGGGCAGCACTGTTGCTCCTTACTCAGATCTTCCCTAGAAGGGCCCCTGCCCCCAAGAACTCAACCTGGTCAGGTTCAAGTCCCTCTGGGGCAGTTCCTTCTTCAGGTTCTGCTTCACCTCCCTCTGGAAGTGAATCCTTGATCTGAGACCGAGGGGAAGGCACTGCCTTAACCCTACTGCTCCTCCTCTTGGGAAGCATCTGGTCCATTGTTCCAGGATCCAGAGCTGGTTCAGTGTCATGCATTCTTGCTTGTGACCTGGTCACAGCAAATACCTCTGCAGGGATGCCCAACATCTCAGCATGAGTCCATAACTCTACTTCAGACCAGGCTGAAGTCTCTAGATCATTGCCCAATAGACATTCTACAGGGAGGTCTGCACTGACTACAACCTTCTTGAGGCCAGTTACCCCTCCCCAGGAGAAATTCACAACTGCCAGATTATGGTTGGTCTGGACATTGCTTGCATTGGTCACCTGGTACATTTCACCCAGGATGATCTGTCCAGGGTCCACTAGGTCCTCTGCCACCATGGTGAC
Source organism: Calotriton arnoldi (assembly GCA_963921515.1). Lineage (NCBI taxonomy): Eukaryota > Metazoa > Chordata > Amphibia > Caudata > Salamandridae > Calotriton > Calotriton arnoldi. Next base: position 4,924,412 of record CAWUFW010000274.1, on the reverse strand, counting down.
ACTAGCACCTGTGTCCCTAAATGCCAAAGCCTGTTTGCCATTTATCAAAGGCTGCTGTTTGTACTTGCCCAGATTACTGGGGCTTACTAGGAAGGACATATCAATGTTTCCCTCACAAATCAGCATTGCCTGAGTGGTCACTCTGACTAGGTCAGAATCCACTTCAGAACCCAGGGTCAACCCTACTACACCCTTATTCTGCGTACCACCTCCACCAGTAGCTGAGCTAGGGGGCACAGTTGCCTTATGGGCAGGAGTGGTGGTGGTTTGGTCTTTGGACTTGGTACAATCAGAAGTCCAGTGCCCTTTCTGTTTACAGAATTTGCACCAGGGCTTCTTTTGGCCTTTTCCCTTGTTGGACTGTGACTCCCCACCAGATGCAGATTTTTGGGGCCCTTGTGAAGACTTCTGGTCTTTTGACTTATCCCCACCTTTCTCAGAGCCTTTAGGATCTTGCTTCTTAGTGTCACCCCCTTGGTTCTGGGTTTTCTGCCTCACCCTGGTTCTGACCCATTTGTCTGCCTTCTTTCCCAATTCTTGGGGAGAGGTCAGATCAGAGTCCACCAGGTACTGATGCAACAACTGGTTCTGGCAATTATTTAGGATCTGTTCTCTCATCATCAGATTTATACAATCCCTTGAAATCAGTAACCCTACTGCCAACCAGCCAACCCTCTAGAGCCTTGATTGCACAATCAACAAAGTCAGTCCAGTCCTGAGTCTGTGCCTTCTGGGTATCTCTGAACTTTAACCTGTACTGCTCAGTGGTTAAGCCAAACCCATCTATCAGTGCACTCTTCAGGACCTCATAATCATCAGCATCCTCCTCTCTAACAGTGAGGAGCTTGTCTCTTCCTTTATCTGAAAAGGAGAGCCACAAGATTGCTGCCCACTGCTTTTGGGGGACCTGCTGTACTCTACAGGCCCTCTCCATAGCAGTTATCCACTTGTGGATATCATCCCCACTCTGGTAGGGAGGAACAACCTTGCTCCGGTTCCTATGGTCAGGAATATATTCTCTGCCTCTAGGGACACTGTTGCTGCCACCAGGGGTTCTAACCCCTCTTTTCTAGAAGCTCTCTGGATCTCCAGGGCTTCCCTATCCAGTGCCAACTGCTTGGTTCTGAGGGCCACTCTGGCTTCCTCATACTGGAGCAGTTTGCACCTTCTCTCAGAGGAGGTCTCTCTTAAGGAAAAGTATGAGCTCCTCTGCTGGACAAATTCTCTGCCAGAGTGATAAGAGTGGTCAGATTCCCTGGAAGGGGATCTGTGCCTCTCCTTCTCTCTGTCAGTTCTCTTAGGGAGAATTCCTCTGTCCTTTTCAGGCCCCTTGGAGCCTGGCCCTTCAATCACAGAGTCTTGGTCATTCTGATTTTCATCATCTGACCCAGATACTATGACTGACCCACCCACTGATTCAAACCCTTTAGCTCCTAGAGCCAATCTAAGGTCATCTGCTGTTAGCAGATCTATCAGGTGCAGGGTTGAGGGACTCTGTCCTAGCCTCAGGTGTCTGTCAACACACATGGCTCTCAAGTCAGAGAAAGCCATGTCCTTATACTGAGGCTGAGTGGATCCACTGGGTCCACCCTTTAAGGACATTCTAGTGTTGTGCAGTGTTGTACTACCTACACTAGTTTGTGGCCTACTGATCCTAGCTTGAGCTGTGGAAAGGGTGTGCTATCCCTTGGCACACAGCTCTAAGTTCAGTAGAACTTATTGATACTAAGCTTGATTTTATATGTACCTTGAGTACCTATAATGGTTTTCAGTTAGTAATTCAAATAGAGATTTTCTGGTAAAACAATGGCAAGCTGGAATCCCACACACTGCCCACCAATGTGAGAAGTTGGCCTGGTATATGCTGTTCACTAATTAAAGTGGACACCTTGCACCAGGGCAAATCGACTCTTATGGTAGATAGGTTTAAGACAACCTTTTAAAGAAAGCTATCCTAGTGGTAGCTGTGGAGAGCAGCCTTCAGGCTAAGTCTCGGAGGAATGTAAAGCAGCTTGTTTTACCATATAATCTCTTGAATCACCAAATGAAAAGACACCACACAGGTATATATATCAAATATATATGTATTTATTTCTAAATAACTCTCTACTAATCTCTTTATAAGATTAGAAGACAAACATATGCATAAATCAACGTTTCACAATAAGTTAAGCACAAAATATGGCTGGGGCCCTAGGGGCGTACCAGACCATATACTAAGTAAGAGACTTAGGGACAACGACTTGCAGGGAGACAAGGCCTAGGGCCTTCAGAAGTGCTGGGGCCTCACAAAACCACCCAAGGCAGGTAAGTAAAGGACCCACGGGGGACGCGTGCAGTGTGGATACACAGGCGCGGATCACCGTTGACTTCAATGGGGCAAGTCGCGGTTGGAAATAAAGAGTTCTAGGATACTTCGGGAGAACCTACAAGCAAGTCACTTACAGGGTAAGTAGTTCTAGGGCCCACACCCACAGGAGCACTGTAGTGCTGGAATTACCTCACCCAGGGAAGCCGGGTGCATAGGTGTCCTTTGGTGTCGGGTCGCGGCGTCGTTTTCAATGGCGAACAAAGAAGACTTGCTGCTTGCGGGAGCTGAAGAAGTGTCCGGTGGAATCCAAGCCTGGATTCTGAAGAGGGATGACCTGAAAGCAGAGGGGACAGTGTTCAAAGTCACTTGGCAGTGACCCGGGGCAAGGAAGATGGATGCCCACCGTCGTCGGTTGATTCAGGTCGGTTGCGGGTGCCTTGACTCTTCAGCCACGTGGTCCAGGAGGTGTCGACGACGACCAGGAGCTGGATTCGGTGTGTCCCTCGACGTCTGCAGCTGACTGCGGTGTCGGCAACTCGATAGGAGCCAACAAGCCTTGGCAGCAGCAAGTCTCGGGGAGATGAAGAAAAGTTGATGGCGCAGACCAGCAAGGTCTGTGGGACTCACCCAGCGAGGGTAAGTCAGGGCAGGCCTGGAGCAACCAGGGGAGCCCTTTGGTTTCTTTAAGAAGTCTTCTGGGGACCCACAAGCCAGCGGGCAAGGGATCGCGAAGACACCTGGTGCGGAATCACTCAACAGGGGCCCACGGTCACTCGGGACGGTGTAGGCCTCTGATCTTCGGAGGGATTCCTGCTGGAGGTCGGGACCACACGTGGTCCAAAGCACAAGTTCGTAGAACGTTGTGAAGGGGTTGCACTCGACAATAGTGCACGGTACCCAGGGGTTGCGGTTCCTCGTTACTCGTGGGGTCCACTTGCCTCAGCTTCGCTGGGGACTCACGATGGCCTGGGAGAGGTCAGGAAATCCACTTCTTGGGCTGCAGGGACTTCGGACTCCGGCGGGAGCGGCGTAGTTTGCGACCGTCGTTGTCGTTTTTGGTGCCTGCCAAGCAGGGGAGTCACTCCTTGACTCCAAGGGAGATTCTTCTGTCTTCCAAAGGTAGTGGAACGTCGAAGGGCCAGGATTCTTCTGTAGAGCGTCGTCCAGGGGTTATCTGCTTTGCAATGGCAAGGTTCCCCCTCTTATACTACAAAGAGGGGATGGACTAGCTCTATGACCCCACCTATGGGAGGGTCAAGGGAGGGGTGGCTACACCCACTTCCCTTTGTCCAGTTTCGCGCCAGAGCAGGGGCAGGTAGCCCCTGAGCTGGTTTGAACTGGCATATGCACAGAGGAGCCTTCTGCTCCCCCAGTGCAGGACTTCAAAGCACTCTAAGAGTGCACCCACCCAGCCCCAATACACTAAACCCTGTCTGGGAGGTGGTTACACCTCCCTGTGACAGGATGCCTATTGTTGGGCTTCCTCCACTGCGAGTTTCGGTCATCAGCAGGAGGGCAGCCCAGTGTCTGTGACTGGTGGCATCCATTTTGTGATGCCAGGGCTCTTTAGGATTCTACCGCGTTTCCACAGCAGGTACATGTCTTATCCCTCTAGAAGGGTGGAATGCTACCCCCGCCGCCAAGATTGGCGGGGGGTAGTATTCCAAGATGTTTGACACCAAACACGACATGTTTTGATGCAGCCATTCCAAAGTTAGCATTTACCGCGAGGATATAATGCACTTAAGAGTATATGGTTTAACCGCATCCACAAACAGCACCAGAGAATAGACTCTGAGAGCTGCAGAGGGGCCCTGCTCAGGCAGAGGCACCCCCTCACATAGAAGCCAAGCACCCTGCCCTCAGGATTGATAGGGCCTGCCTTAGGGGTGACTGATAGGTTTATATGTGTGTGCAAGAGAGATATAGGAAACCTATATCTCAGTGAGGGGTGCTAGCACCACCTCACCCAGGCTGCAGTAGCAGGCCTGTGGTGTCAGATTTAGACTGCTTCCCAGGGGTGGCATAACACATGCTGCAGCCTCTGGTAGGCCTGTGAAGTACCTATGCCCTTGGCACCTAAGGTACCATATACTAGGGACTCATAAGGCACCACAGTATCCAATCACTAGTGCACCTAGAGTGCACTCCATGTCGTTTAGAGAGAACAGAGAGGCTGGGGCCCTGATTGGCAGGGACCCAGCCAGACTATAGCCAGAAACCAGTGCTAACATCAGAAAAAAAGTGGGGGCAACATAAGAGGCAGATCCTACTCTCCTACATCGACAAATTCACAGCCCCAGCAGCTGAGACAACCAAAATAACCAGCGAAGGGGATCCGATCCAGCGCCTCCCTGACTCCACTGACACAAGCACCAACTTGCAAGCCATACAGGCGTCCACATCAATGTTGAATACCAAGATTGGCGAAGTAGGCATGGATGGATCCCTCTTCATCAAGACCTATGCAATGTGGTCGATAGAGTCTTGTAAAATGGGGGGTGTATAGCTGAACTTGAAGATGCAGTCCAGGAGCTCAAGACTACTGTAACACAATTGACAGCGACGTCTAGAATCCTATAAGAACAAGAGGAAGAAGCCATAAACCGGGCTAGTATGGGCAATCTTTGCTTCATAGCCTCTACGGAGGGTGGTGTGGTATCGCCCCCCCTGAGAAGTTCCTAGAACCCTGGATAGCCTCCAGGATGCCTGCAGAAAAGCTGTTGTCATGCTTCACGATTAAAAGAGCCCACAGATCTCTGCCACATAGGCTGCCTCTGAGGCACCTCTCCAAAGAAGCGTAGGAGGTCACGCAGGCAGCATGACCCAACCCAGAGATCATCGGACTCCACAGAAACAGAAAGCAGCTACCCTTGAGTTGAGTGAAACCCGGGACTAAGCTCAATGCGAATATCACCGATGCCCAGGAACTCAAAACCAGAAGAGACAGCTGCTGCAGAAACTCCTTGAAATCACTTTGTTTATGTTTTTTCCAAACTCACTGAAGGAGGACAAGCAGATCGATGTTTTGAATGCCTACTGAGCCCCTAATACTTTGTTATACCAGTAACGTCACATCCTGCATGAATTATGCTTCTGAGGAGAAGCTATGCTTGCCTTGTGTTTTTCCAGTTTGGTTCTATTGTTTGTAACACAGGCTTGGGCAATAGTATGTTATTGGGGGGATGGGTTTGTTTTCGACCAGTTGGTTGTTGGTTTTGCATATGGTTTCATGTTACTCACAGTGCTTTCCTATGATGACAAGCATTGCTTAAACTCTCCCTAATCACATCATCCAATTACGCTCAAGTCCCTGCTCCTGTAACATCTGCAAACTCACTAATTGAGTCTATACACCACCATGCATGAATTCAGAGTTATGACACGGAATGTAAATTCTAAACATCACTGGCGACTCCTCCGCTAAGGCGGAGGAGCGTCGCCCCACTGCTCCCGGAGCAGTGTAAAAGAAAAAAGAAAATGATAATAACAGAAGTTATTTTTTTATTTTTATATTATCTGGTTAGGGCGGAGCGGGGCGTGCCTCCCCTGACGTAGGGGATGAGGAGTGGCTGCTGCACTCTAAAGTGCGCATGACTCTTTGGCCGGCCCTCTTGGCCTGGCCAAACCGTCATGCGCACTTTGCATGTTCTTCACCCAGGCTGCATTACAGCCTGGGTGGAGAACATGCCCAAGCTCCCTGTCCCCGTCTGAGCATTGAACCACGGCACTCAGACCAATCACAACGCTGCATTGCAGCGTTGTGATTGGCTCAGGGGAGCCTGGGTGCTTACCAATCACAACGCTGCATTGCAGCGTTGTGATTGGCTCAGGGGAGCCTGGGTGCTTCCTAGAAGACGTGAGGAAGAGAAACGACTTGGGAGAGATGCAGCAATCAGGTAAGCTCGAGTTTTTTGGCCAAGTAGACAGCAGTATTGTGGTGGAGGGCCTTGTGCGTAACGCATGCAATCTTTAATTGGATTCTAGCTACATACGGGAGCCATTTTAGATGTTTTTGGTCTGGAGGGGTGTGGTCATTTATCTTGGAACCTGTTATGAGTCTGGGAGCTGAGTTCAATGTAGCCTTTAACAGTGCCAACTTTACTTTACTCTAGAGGATGATGTTCTGGGGCTAGCAAGAGGATTGGGGCATGCCACAGGAACAGGTGCGGCGCCAATTGGAGGTTGACAGGGCCTCACTGAGACAAATTTATCTTGAAGAGGCTAATCAGTGTTGGATTGCTTCCACTGGGAGAGTCTATGAAGTGGGGGGTGGGATGTAAGTGCAGCAGATTAATATACTGGCTGGAGCCTAAAGACGTCGCCTCGGGGTGATTCCCAACCTAACTGATATGACCAGCAAATGGGTATCTATTGTACCTGACATCACGCCCGCTTTTGCAGCCTACTACGAGACCCTATGCATGAAGCAGGAATTTCCCACTGGAGCATTCAGCTCCTCTAATCACAGATCTTCCCCTGCTGACACTGAGTGAGTCTGATAGGACCAAGCGGGATCAACCTATCGCCGTGGCAGAAAAAGAAGAGTCCTTGAAGGAGATGAACCCCAAGAAAACGCCGGGCCAGATGGCTTTCCTCTCAAATGTTACAGCAAATTTTAATTGCTCCTTTTGCCACCCCTTCAAGACATGCATAACAAGGCCACTGAGGAAGGCTGCTTCCCCCTGACCTAGACTTGACCACTTGTTAGTCATAAGCCGGAATGCCCACCGGACCAATGTGCCTTTTACTCCTGATCTCTCTCTTAAATGCTAAAATTAAGATCTATGCAAAAGTCTTAGCAAACAGGTTCTTTCGGGTGTTAACGTGAGCCTCAACCTTACCACCCTGCAGGTTAGTATGAAGAACGACTTCAATAGATGGATCACACTCCCGCTTAGCATCCTGGCTAGGGTAGACCTCTTTAAGATGATTGTTCTGCTTCGGTTCCCATATGTTCTACATACTTTCCCACTCATAATTCCCCAGAGTTGGTGTAGAGAGCTAATGGCCGGGATGGGCTCTTTCTTATGGGCAAATCAAACTCCCACATTGCTTTTAATAAATGTACACAATCTACCTATGATGGCGGGAAAGGGCATGGCCGACTTTTGTCTCTATAACTAGGCAACACAGATCCTGGGGCTGAGTGACTGGCTAAATTGGGGGTGGAAAGATCCTGCATTCCGGGCCTAGATTTCTCTATGGGTTGTAATAACATACTGTGAATGCTGCACGAGTCCCCCATCCCTTGTTCACTTACAGAGGCTACCAAAGTGGTGCTTCTGACATGGAGATCGATCTTGCTATGGATTGGGATAGACTGAAAGATTACGTTGCAGACACTCGTGGCGATGGCTTTATCAGTGCACACAACTTGAGGGGTTTGGCAAGTGGGATCTAATTGGTATCGTGAAACTAGGGAATGTTTGAAAGGGTACTCATATGAAGTCTTTTCAGAACCTCCAAACAGACCTTCACAAATCCCAGTGCTACAAGTGTCTGCAGCTTTGGCACGGAATCTCACATCACTATGCCTCCTGTTTTTTGACACACCTGAATATAACCTGTTGGAAGCAAACAATTCTTATGGGTCTCCTCGGGAAAAGTAGGCTATTCCTCACTTACAAATCCTTAGTCATTAACTCTCCAGATCTATTCTTGGTGTTGGAAGAAAGGTGGCAGACATGGCTGGGCCTCTTGGATGACAGTGACTAGAGGGATGCGAGAATGGTTTCATGTGAATTAGTTATCTCTTCACATCTTCGCCTCTTGCAGTTAATATATTTACATACTACTTGCCTCATGCCAAAGAAGCTATTGCAAATGAAGAAGCTCCCCTCGCCCACATGCTTCCGCTATTCAGAAGATGGCGACTTCTTTCACGTGGTATGGGGCTGTCCCATCATTGCAAAATACTGGTCTGTATGGGGTATTCTGGAAGACCTAGGAAGGTGTCGTGGGGACTGTGCCTTAGCCAAAACAGACGTTGTAAGCTCCTGATCACCCTCCCTTTGCTTTATGGGGTACTGCAATGGACTGTTGTGTGAAACAAAGACCCCATTAACACTGCAAGAGATTGCCCTCATAAACATCTTAAAACCTAAGGGAAATGGTGGGACTATGGTTTAGCATGATGGATATAATGAATTAGGATGTATGTCTATTGTGTGAATTTCACTATCATGATTGCATTGTATTTATTGTTATGATTTACACAAAATTAATAAAATCTGGTTATAAAAAAAAATTTGGTGTCCCTGACAGTATCGTCTGCCATGTGTGAGAGGTAATTGTTACCTAAACACCTTTTCATCCACTACACAGCACACTCATTTGTTTTCACTTGCATTGCTCAAGATTCCACAAAGGAGTTTCACTTACCACTGAAGCATGGGGAGGAATTATTTCCCAGAATAAAGGTGACCTAACTTAATCACAATAGAGCAGCGTTCTGCAGATAATTCACAACACAAGCTTAAATTACTTAAATCAATTTGATTACACTAGCGCCATCATACACATGAGACAAGCAATTCTGATTTCAAGTTATATCTCAGTAATTATGGATTTCATAGACCGAACACAATAACATGTTTACCTTGAGACACATTAGTTAAAATGTATTTATAGCTTGTTTAAACTTCCTGAAATAGAAGCCCAGGGAAGGGCAATCCTCATTCATCCTTTCAGCTAGAACACAACACGTACATCCAGCTAGTTTAGCTCACAAAATATACTGCTTTTTTATCAAGCATTGTCATGTTAGCAAGTTGGTTTTAAAATGTGTGGTTTGATAAAAATGTATTTTCCGAAAATGTGCAGAATTGTGCAGTGTGTGATTTTTTAATGCCCTCAAGCAGAATTGAGTTTCTGGCCAGTGTGATTTCATTTTTATATTTTCATGTTTTTGAAGTGCAGTTAAATATACCTGTAGACATCTTTTAGAGGCAGTGTTTTATAGTGACCGAGTAAGTCTGTGATCTACGCATATTGATGCTGGACTGGGTTTCATATGTTTTTTCAATAAACTGAATAAATGTGGATTTATGCTCGGATTATTGACTTAATATGTCCTATAAAAGTCTAGAATGTCCATGGAGGGTTCAATATATCAATCCTTATTTGGATCCACAAAAGAGAGCAGGTATATAAAATCCCCTAGACATCTAGCCCTATTTATTTCAAATACGTTTTTATTTGCATTTTAGAGAAGAACGTAATGCATTCATTAGTTTTACAGTTGGCAAGCGCCACATAGTGATATAGAAGAGGCCATCCTGCACACTGTGGCCCACATCTTAACTCAAGCTTTGTAAATTCAACACATCTTGTTGGATAAGCTCTAGGATATCGCGCAGTACAGAAAATTACATGGCTAGCCAAAGACGACTTCAATTACACACTTTTCTGGCGCAAGTATCGTACGGCTATGACTATCTTGTGGCATTTTCTTAAGCGCCAAGGTGTCGGGCTGCGCACTATCTCATCAGAGCTCATGCTTGCGAAGCAGTGCCTTAACACTATATATGCGCCGCCAACAGGCTATAAGCAGTGTACTAACAAGGAAAGTGAAAAACCAGTGGAAAGAGAAAAGAGATGAAGAGGGGGCTATAGAAGAAGGGGTTGGATGTGGCGGGGGCGACAAAAGCACTATGACAGTATGCCTGGAGCAGCTCGCCTCGCAGGGGGTGCAGTGGCAGCGCAACTATTTGACGTCTCTTTCATCTTGTGGAACGGTGGTGATGACCACAACAGCTGGCGGGGCGTCAAGTATCACCGGGCCTGAGTCGTATGGGGTAAGTGGGGGCGCAGCGCGGGGTGGTCCATCAGGGGGGTTCCAATATCTGTTTGGGTCTGCGGTGTGCACCACATCGTCGAAGAGGCGTAAAGCCCGCAGTTTTGGTGGCTGCAGTCTAGCGTTCTCTAGACGTCCCAGATGTTCCACCAGTGGCTTCCATAGTGTCGTAAACTGGGTGTCTCGATATTGTAGGCGCGCCGTGAGCAGTTCCATTACCACTGTTTGCCACAGGCGGGTGAACCACACATTCACTGAGGGCGATTCCGCCTTTTTCCAATATAGGGCAATGGTCCGCTTAGCAGTTCCCAGCATGTGAAGACTGAGGTGCCAATCACGGCGGGTCATAGCCCGTAGGTTCACCGGCCTGAGGCCCAGTACAATCGTGAGTGGGTTTTCAGGTAGCGGGTAACCTAGTACTCGTTTAATGTGGCTGAGGACTTCTTTCCAGTAGGTGGTCAAGAGGGGGCACGACCACCATATGTGTATGAAATCTCCCCGTGCCCTATTGCATCGCCAACAGAGAGGTGAAGAGTTGGGGAACATTTTATGCAACCTGAGGGGTGTATAGTACCATTGGGTCATTATCTTATATGCGGATTCCTGCTGGGGGATGCTATGAAAAGTCTTCGGGATGTCGCGCCAAAGACGTGTCCACTGAGAGGGTGCAATGTCGGCCCCGGGAAGAGACTGCCACTGTTGTTGGTACAGGTGTGTGGTAGGGTGCGGTGAATGTTGGAGGACTTGGTATATGCGAGATATCAATCCCTTAGAGTTGTCAAATGTGCGAGCCAGCTGTTCGAACGGTGTGAAAGGCCGTGTAGCCGCCTGTGTTAGAGAGGACGCCTGTATCCAGTGCCGGAGTTGTATATATTGGAATCTCTCCTTCTCCGAGAGTTGATATTCCTGTTTGCATTGGGCAAAAGTTCTGACGTCACTCCCTAGAAATAGATCTCGCACCGTTTTACAACCCTTGTCTGTCCATTCTGCAAAAGAGGGCGGGTGAAGAGCAGGGGGAAATTGCGGGTTGCGAGCAATTGGGGTGTGTGGAGACGGAAAAGATGTGAGGCCCTTGCGGACGGCCAGCCTGTCCCAAATCTCAAGTACGGTCTTAGTAGGGGTCGCCATATATGCACTTCGGGAGCGTGCTTCGCGAGGGAGCCATGCATGGTCCCAGAGAGGGCGACAAGTAACCGCCCTGTCCATATGGAACCACACCTTCTCGCTCTCCCAAGCTGTCCACTCCGGTATAAAACGGAGATGGGATGCCCAATAGTATTCTAATAGGTTAGGGCACGCGAGCCCACCCTTATCGCGAGGGAGCATTAAGATTTTACTGGAGAATCGCGGCCGCTTCCCTCCCCATATGAATGCGACTAGCTCACGTTGCAGGCTCTGAATTTGGTGTTCCGGGATAGGCGTTGGCAGGGTCTGGAATAAATAAAGTATCTTTGGGAGGATGGACATTTTAACTGTGTTTAAGCGCCCCAGCCAGGAGAGCGGCAGAGATCTCCATGCTCGTAAGTCGGTTACGACTGCATTTTTGCATTCTTGCCAATTAGCTTGGGACCAGCTGGCCAAGTCCGGAGTCAAATTAAGTCCTAGATATCTAATAGAGTTCGTAGCCCATTGGTAGGGGGCAAGGGTTTGCAGGGCCGCAATGTCCTCCGTCGGAATTGTGAGGTTAAGGGCCCATGATTTCGTATGGTTAATTTTAAGCCCTGAGATTTGCTCGTAGGACTGTAGCAGAGCGTGTACTGCTGGCAGCGAGCCAGTCGGATTCGACAAGGTGAGGAGGAGATCGTCCGCAAAGAGAGCTATCTTGTGGTCTATGCCCCCAAGGGCGATACCATGTATATCAGGTGAGCGGCGAATCAGAATGGCGAGCGGTTCAACCACGAGGAACAGTAAAGGGGACAAGGGACATCCCTGTCTAGTGCCCCTGAGGATACAGATAGGGTGCGTGAGTTGGCCATTGACTCTTACCCTGGCGAGCGGTGCAAGGTAGGGGGCCATTATGCGCGCTATCATCTGCGGACCTAGTCCTATCTTCTGCAGCACGGCCCGGAGGAACACCCAATCCACTCGATCGAATGCCTTTTCGGCGTCAAGCGAGAGTAGGCACGAGGGTATCTTCCAGTGATGCGCCTTCCCCACCAGGTGCGCAACTCGACGCACATTATCCGCCCCTTGGCGTTGATGTATAAAACCCACCTGGTCTGGTTCGATTAGGCCTGGAAGGTGTGTGCTGAGGCGCTTAGCCAGTATTTTAGTGTAGAGTTTAAGGTCTATGTTTAGTAGGGCTATGGGGCGAAAGGATGAGCAAAGTGTGTGGTCCTTCCCAGGCTTTGGGATTAATGCTATTTCTGCCATAGCCATATCTGTGGAAGGCCCAATCTTATCCGTAAAAGAATTGAAAAGGCGTAACATGTACGATTGGAGTTGTGGTAAGAAGGTACGATAAAATGAGACGGGAAGCCCATCCGGGCCTGGCGTTTTGCCAAGTGGAAGTTCCTTAAGGGCGCTGGTTAGTTCCTCTAGTGTAATTGGTTCTTCCAAGAGTTGGGAATGAGATGAGCTAAGGGGTTCCCAGTCGCAGGCGTCTAATGTAGCCGATATTTGAGCAGGATTGGGCGTGGCTTTCGCGTAAAGAGATGTATAGTAGTTTTGGAATGCTTGAAGCTTGGCAGATTCAGTAGTGGCCCAGGTCCCGTCCCCCAATTTTAGTTTAGAAATGTGTGCTTTAGCTGCCCGTGTTCTCAGGCGACGTGCCAAGATGGTGCCCACCTTGTCCCCTCCATCGTAATAGCGCTGTCGCAATGCAAGGAGAGCGTGTTCCGCCTTGTTGGTTCTATGGGCCCGGAGCTGACCCCTGAGTATAGCTAGGCACCGCTTGTGAATCGCTAATGGGCGTTCTTGGTCCATTTTCTCGAGCGTTTTGATTTCGCGTGTAAGCTTATCCTCGTACAGGCGGGCCTCTCTGGCCCTGGCAATAGCGATAGATGTGAGGGTGCCGCGTATCGTAGCCTTAAAGGCATCCCATAGAACAGGGAGGGCTGTCTCCGGGAGGTCGTTGGTCGCGAAATAGGAGAGGATGGCAGTCTGTCGTTCCGCTGTGTCGACTGGGTCTCTAAGTGTGTGAGGAGGAAAACGCCACCTAGTAGGTCGTCTGGGATGAGAGAAGCGTTCATGAAGGAGTAGCTCCACATGCGCGTGGTCAGAGATTGAGATATCTGACATGGTGGTTGAGAGAATGTCCTTGACTAGAGAATGTGAGACGAAGAGGTAGTCGATTCGTGAGTAAGAGCGGTGTGCATGAGAATAGTAGGAGTAGTCGCGGATCTCAGGGGAGTGATACCGCCATATGTCTACCAAACCCGAGGCAGTGATACAGTTCTTTGTCGCCGCCGACATAGCCCCCATCCCATGAAATGTGCCCCCGCTGCGATCAATGTCTGCATCCCACACTAAATTAAAGTCCCCCCCAGGACAAGGTCTGAGTGTACCGGTACTATGTGTTCCCGCAGGAGTTTACGCAAGAAAGAGTCCTGTCCCTGGTTGGGCGCATATGTGTTGCAAAGAGTGAGAGTACGATGCCCCAGCTTGACCATCACCTTAAGGAGTCTGCCCTCCGTGTCCCGGACCACTTTGGTGTCTCCCTGCTGGATGCCTGCTCTGCAGAGGATGGCTACCCCCGCTGTCGTAGTACGCGCTGAGCTCCAAAATTGTAGGGGGAAGCGTGAATGTGTCATGCGTGTAGTGTCAGCCCTAAGGAGGTGCGTCTCCTGGAGGAAAACGATGTCTGGGTTTTGTAGTAACAGATACCGCCATATCTGACGCCTCTTATTGGGGGAGTTAAGTCCCTTCACGTTAAGGGTTACGAGCTTCAAACAGGGCACCGAGGTCATGGTCGTCTAGTATCCAGTGTACGCGTGATCCCAGGCAGGTGTCTCTGGGTTTTGAACAGGGTCAAGAAGCAGGGGTCTAGTGAGGAGGCTCGAAGCCTCAACAGAGTGGTATTCAGTGCAGTGTGGAAAAGAGAGAAGAAGTAAGGCTTCCAGTGTAAGTCCCCCCAATTATCCAAGTGGTCCCCCCGCCAGGGAAATAAGCAAGAAATAGAAAGAAGAAAAGAGGAACAAAGATAAACAAGACAACCCGGACGGGTTGATGGCCAACTTGGCCAACAGAACCTATTCCAGTCCAGGGAGGAGCCAGGCACAGGCTGTCCCGGAGATGTCACTCTCCCAGAAATAGGCATGGGGGTCGGTCATCGTGTTACGCATCCAGTCTTTAGGGCTGGAGTGTGCTCCGGGGCCGCCGTCCTGGCGTAAGACAATCATTGCGTCTCTCGGGTGGTGCAGTAGAGAGTGGAACGCTAGTTATGCGAAGGCCGGTGGCTCCCCCAGAGATGGGAAGCACACTGTGAGTTGAGCAACATCTGCAGTTTACAGTTATTTGGTGACGAGTGTTTGCGAGCCTGAGGGTGACTGACCCCCTTCTAAGGATCGTATGTGTTGGATTATGTCCTGCTTTTCTTTGGATGAATTGCTTCGCTCTCGGAAGGGTGGCTGTCTGGCATGACGGACCGTAGCCCACTGCGGCATCAGTGGGACTCGAGCTCTCGGTGGCATGCGTGATGGACTTGTCGGGGGAGTGTCAGGGATCTGTAGTAGTTGGGCCGCTTCCCTGTATGACCTCAGTACTCGGCGCTTGGACTCCCATTGAAAGATGAGAGCAAAGGGGTGCCCCCATTGGTAGCGGATGTTGAGCTCCCTGAGTTTGTCCGTGATGGGACGGAAGTCTCTGCGGCGCCGAAGGGTCGTGGGGGCCAAATCTTGGAACAACTGGATGGGTGTGCCCCTGTACAGAATCTCCGGCTTGTCCCGAGCTGCTTTAAGGATAGCCTCCTTCTCAATGAAGAAATGGACCCGCGTCAGGATGTCAGGCACGAGGCCCGGCCTCCCTGGCGGACCAGATACTCGGTGCGCACGGTCCAGAGCGGGCGGCGAGGTGTCATCGTCTCCTCTAATGTCATGGAGTAGATCGGCCACGAAAGTCATTATGTCTGTACCTTCTGCCCCAAGCGGAATCCCCCGCAGGCGTATGTTGTTTCGGCGCCCCCGATTTTCCAGGTCCTCCTGCTTGATCTGTAGCTCGATGTGCTGCTCCTCCACGGTGGCTAGCCGCTGCCATAAGTGTTCCTGGTCTTCTGTACGGGTGTCCAGGGTCTTTTCAAGATCGTCCACTCGCCCACCCAGCTCTCCTACATCTTTCCGGAGGTCTTTGACACAAGCTTGTACCTCTGTGCGCAGGGACCCTATTTCCGACTTAAGTTCCTGCATAAAACTGGTCATGAAGGATTGTGTGACCGGCTCTGATGAACATCCGGCCACAAGCGTCGCGTCAGGCGCTGGTACTGCCCCCGGTTTGTTCCACATGGTCAGGACTGTAGTATCCTTAGGCGTTGCTGAGGACTCCTTCCCGGGTTTTGAGCGGGTCATGTTCATGGAGTAGGAGGAGCCGCCTATTCCCACGCGTGGTCGTGTTCACAGCTTCAAGTCCCTGGGGGTGGCGATCAGGGGGAGACCAGGCCCAGTGGCGCAGTGGTGCGGTTGTATGACGTGCTAGCTCGGGGCCCTTCGGTTAAGCGTGGATTCTAAAGGTGCGGAGGAACCAGGTTGTCCCACCTGTAATGGCCCCCCACCGTGTACACCAGGCTCTGGGTGTCCAGGAGATCAACGGGCAAGGTGTCAGCCACTCGAAGTGTATTGCGGCGTGGTGGCCGCTTCTGGTGATGATAGGAGGATCAGTCGGGTCTGCGGTGGAAGCTGGCGATGCTAAACATTGGAAGGTTAGGCTCTGTACTACCCCAATGGGTAAGCAGATGGTGGTGCCCTCAGTCTCGCTGACAGAGATCTAGGTTCCTCAAGCTGGCCGCCGGCCTGTCGTACCCTTCCGTATCCCGGATTTTGTGGCCCGCCGCTCTCCGGCTCTCCACAGACGCCGACGCCAACTGCTAGACCGCCCCGGGTCCCCGCTGAAGGTGTAGGAGGAGGGGGAGGCCAGCGCACAGGGGGCCCCCAACAGGAGCGGTCGGTGTGGATGCTGTGTTCTGGCACAGGATGGTACAAAGAGCTTTACCGCAGTGTGATGGGTCCAGAGCCGACGGGGGGGGGGGGGTCCCGCCCAGCAAGGCAGGGGCGCCACCGCTGGGGAAGGTCCTAGGCCCAAGAACCCGACTGCGGAGTGCAGTCCCAAGCTGTCCAGACCATCGACTCAGTCCCCCCAGCGGTCGCTCCAACCCCCCTCGTTCCCGTACCTGGTCAGGCGCTGTACACCCGGGCTCCTCCGTTGGCGGCTGCTTGCTAGCTTCTACTTGAGCTCCGGCAGTCCACGAGGCAGCAAGATGGCGGAAGCACCCCCGGCCGCCGAGGCCCGGCGGGCCGGTGCACCGGTCAGTAGCTCCGGGGCGTCTCCGGACCTCACTCACGTCCCTGTAGCAGTGGGGGAGCGCGGGGTCAGACCTCGATCGCCCCGAGCGCCTCCTGCGTATTCGCTCAGGGTCCGGGCTATTAAGATGGCGGCCGTCTCTTATGGCTCTTTAAAATCGGGGATCTAGGCCAGGGTGGCGAAGTGTCTGCAGCGTCGGGTCCCCTCCGGACTCTGTACACTCTTCTCAGAGGCCGTGGGGTTTCTCCGGCGCTCCTGGGTACTTCCAGGGGTGATGGTTGTTGACACCCGGGGTCTAAGCAGTCAAAATGGCGGGCGGGCCACCGGGTCGCAAGCCTCCCTCAGTCCGAGTCTCCTCTGCCGATCTCCGCCAGCTGATTTCGAGCCCTGGAGGCACTTGAGTCGCTCCGCTAGCGTGTGCTTCCACCCGTGTTTCTTTTTGGGCCGTGGAAATGCTTATATTCGCTGTGGTTGGCTGTGGCGGCCCGGAGCTCGAATGGCGTACGTCTCACTCCATTTGCAGCGAGACCACGCCCCCCTAG
The DNA here is from genome assembly GCA_963921515.1 of Calotriton arnoldi. Lineage (NCBI taxonomy): Eukaryota > Metazoa > Chordata > Amphibia > Caudata > Salamandridae > Calotriton > Calotriton arnoldi. The sequence continues at coordinate 4,907,311 of CAWUFW010000274.1, read as the reverse complement.
CCCTATTTATAATATTAAAAACTCCACTAATTTAAGAAAGCATAAAAGGATATAATAAGCTGCCATACATACTTCTGCCTAATCCTGGTCTAAAATGCGACTTTTAATTTCTATCCATGTTTTCTTCTTCTTCTATTTATTGTTTCTGATCTTTCCTCTGCCCCTTCCTAATATTTCGCCCCCTTTTGTTGTTTATGCTCTCACTTTCTTTCCCTTCTGTTTTCTTTCTTTTTTAATTTCTATATATTGTTTGGATTGACCACATCACACATCTTTTCAGAAGAGTATGTCTCATAGGTGGACTGAATTTCTGTAAAAAGACTACAATATGTTGTACAATTATACAACAATAATGTGGCGGAAAGGATTAACATAATGGGTGGGCTGTAAGGTCTTCCATATGAAACCAGAAAAAAACGAGCATTTGGTGAAGTGATCAGTGCCTAATAGTAGTAGACAATGAATAATTGGTTGTTCGTTGCACGTGAATAAATACATCGATGGATGTATATGGCATGATGGTAAACAATAGGTATATATTTTACTGTTAATTATGTAATAATGGCATTGTAGAAAATGCATTTCCATCTGATTTTGTTGTTTATTTTACTAAGTGTATAAAGGCAAATCCCCCTGAAGAAGAGAACTAGGTTAGTCCCTAAATTCATAAAGGGAATGTTCCTTTAAATGTGTGGCAAAGTCACAGAAACTATAAATTTTGAAAATCAAAAACTAGAGTTGTAAGAAAAACTGAATTTTTAAGATGATAAAGCATAGTGTAGCTGGTAATTGAAACATTTTCCTGAAGACACCTGTTCTTATCACCTATGAGGACTCACCCGAGGAAAATAACAGCACCGGGCAGGCATTTTTCTCCTCACAGATTTGCAACAGCATTGTTAGAACTGGGGGTCTCTAGTTGGCACAGGTAGGTACCTTTGTCCAAATAGGGACCCTTGCTTCTAGTCAGGGTAAGGGGGTACACTCCTGAAATAACCCCTGCTTACCCCCTTGGTAGCTTGGCACGAGCAGACAGGCTTAGTTCAGAGGCAGTGTGTAAAGCATTTGTGAACACATACAGTAATCCAGTGACAACACTACAAATGGACACCACACAGGTTGTATTATAAAAATAAGTATCTTTTATATAGATTTACTTAAACAAGACCATAAACGACAAAAATAATCCACAATACTGTACTTTAAAGATGGTAGAATTAGCTTGAGTCTCTTAAAATGGAAATGCGACACTTTGAGTTCAATGTACCTTAAGATGCGTAACGCACGGCAACGAAAGTGTTGCAGGGAAGGTGATGCGGTAGTCCCTTACACGCAAGGACGGTGATGCGTTGAAGATCTGGTGCAAAGAAACAAAGTGGCGTCTTCTTGATGTTGCAACAACGAAGGGGTGATGCGTGCACGCCCGACGGCCATGCGGCGATTTCGATGAATCTTTGGAGCCGCGACAGGCCCTGCGACACGCTTCCCTGGTGATGCGTCGGCGTCTGATGCGAGGTCGACAATCTTCTCCTGGGCTGCGGGGTGCCTCGTGTTGCGATGCGTCGCCGTCTGATGCGAGGTCGATGCTCTGCCCCGGGGATGCGACGGCGTCTGCTGCGACGGCAACACTTTTCTCCGGTGCTGCGAGGCGCTTCGAAGGATGCGAGGGTGTCAGCGGCGCGCTTCTTCGGGGATGCGCCGGCGTCTGCTGCGACGTCGACACTCTTCTCCGGCGATGCGAGAAGCAGCGGCTGCGGCGACACGCTTCTTCGTCTTGAGTCGCGCTTCCAGCTCCCAGAGACACGCAAGTGTGTCAGAAGGTCCAAATTCCCAGCAAGGGAATACAGGGGAGCTGGTGGGTGAAGTCTGTTGTCCCTGAGACTTCAACAGGAGGCAAGCTCTGCAATCAAGCCCTTGGAGATCCTTCACAAGTTGATGAAAGTACACACAAAGTTCCCTTCTCCTTTCTTTGGCAGTCAGGCAACCACTGCAGGCAGATCCCTCTAGCTTAGGGATAGTCTTCTCCTCAGTTTCTTCTTGGTTCCGCTCCTCAGCAAAGGTTTCTTCTTGTTTCCCAAAAGTGATCTAATTTCCTTGGGGTCTGGGTCCCCTTTTTATACACCTTTTCTCTTTGTTCTCTGAAGGCAGAGAGGCCTTTGCCTAGTCCAAAACCAGTTCTGGTCAGTCCTGGAGCACTTTGTTTACAGGACTCCTTCTTTACTTTCAGAATGTGGGGCAGAGTGCTCAGCCGCCCAGCAGGAGGGGGAGCCAGCATTGTGGAAGGCAGGCACAGCCCTATTCAGACCCAGGTGCAACTCCTCCCTCCACTCTGGATGCAGATCTCTATTCAGCCCTGTGCTGACTCACCCTGTCTCCTGGAGCCACCCCCAGCCCCTGTCACTCAAACTCCAGACAAGGAATACACAACCCAGCAGAGGCAGGCTTGGAAGGTTAGGCAAGAAAATACCTACTTTCTAAAAGTGGTATTTTCAAACACAGAATGTTAAAATCAACTTCACTAAAAGATGTATTTTATCATTCTGAGTTCAGGCATACTAAATTCGTTTCTCTACCATGTTCCCTGGGTCAGTTAGGATTATAAGGTGTAATAATCAAAACTGCCCATTCTGGCCTATGGGGAACAGGTAGCCTTGCAATAGTGAAAAACGAAAATGGCTGTAATTCACTATTAGGACATGCCACACACACCAGGGCATGTCCTACCTTATACTTACAATGCCCCCTGCCCTAGGGCCTACTTTAGGGGTGACCAACATGTAGTAAAGGGAAGGTTTAGGGCCTGGTAAGTGGGTGTACTCACCACGTCGACATGGCAGCCCTAGGCTGCACACAGGCTCTGCAATGGCAGGCCTGAGACACACTTTACAAGCTGCTTCTGTGGGTGGCACAACCAGTGCTGCAAGCCCACCAGCAGCATTGGATTTACCGGCCCTGGGCACACTCAGTGCACTGTACTAGGGACTGACAAGTAAACCAATCATCCAATCATGGAGTCACTAATACATAACACAATTTACAATAGGGAGAGCATATGCACTTTAGCACTGATCAGCAGTGGTGAAGTGCCCAGAGTCATAAAACAGCCAACAACAGGTCAGAAAAAATATAGGAGGAAGGCAAAAAGTTTAGGGATGACCCTGCAAAAAGGGCCAAGTCCAACAAGCAGTCTTTCACTCATGTATTTATAGACTTGGCTCCATTCTAGATCTGGAAACCGCCAGCCACCAAGGTTTCCACTCCTGGATCTCAGTTCTTCTCTTCTGCACTGGTATTCAGACCCTAGTTGGTTGGAAAATGTTAAGCAAAGTACTGGATGGAGGAGTCCGGTGTTTCCATCCTAGATAGCCACGCTTGGCCAATCAGGTTTACATTTGGGGGAGGGGATGCAATTCTATTCTAATCACACTTACATTCTATTCTAATCACACTTATATAGCGCACGGTGAAGATTAGTTTCTCTCTGGCAGGGGAACTGTGGCTGCTTCAAAGTTTTATGATTCTCCTTCTACAGAAGCAAATCGTTTTGGCGAGGTAGGCAGAAGCTTGTGTGTGTGTGTGTGTGTGTGTGTGTGTGTGTGTGTGTGTGTGTGTGCAGGCATCCAGGTCAGAAACGGACCCTGTGCTATTTCAGCCTACAAGTAAACCACCATTTTCTTGGTATATAGTCTTTGGAGACCAACGGCCTCCACCATTCACTCACCCAGGTACATGGAAACTACACACACATATATACCTATGTCCACACACATATACCTATGTCCACACACACATATACATATAAGTACCCTCCATATATGTCTTAGACATGATGGAGGCAAAGGATCCCAGTCGAGGGATACTAAATAGATTTTAATCATGTTGGACAAACAAGATTGCTCCCTCAAAAGAGCTAAACTTGAACTTTGAAATGTCTATTGGGATATGGCACTAGAACTCCAAAACATCAACTCCAAAAATATCGGTTGACCACAATATTGTGCAACATAATATCGAAGGTAAGTATATCTTTTTTTGATTGTTTATAATAGCAATGCTAAAAATAAAAAACAATTCACAAAGGTAAATTCAGTTGTAAACTTAATTTACCTTACTTACACCTGCCAAGATTTCATAAAGGGATTTCTGGTGGCGTGAGCTCATTTATGGGTGTAGAAATCTCTACCACATGTGCGGAGTTCTCTGCATCTGTAAATCCTACTCAAGGGATGGGAATATGGGTGTTCAATGGAAAGGTTTGTCTTGGAAGTTTGGAGCGCCAACAAAAAATGTTTGTGGGCATTCACAAACTTCTCACATTTCCCTTTTCAGCCTGGAAAGTGATATATTTTTGCTCCAGCACAGTGCTGGCGTAATGCCTCTCCAGGATGGGAAGGGGAACGAATTACCATCAGGTTTACGGAGGGTGTAGAAGAGAAGGTTTCTTCATGGGGAAAGCTGTCTTTAGCTAAGGATAAAAAGAAATGTGTGTTTGCACAGGACAATTTATTTATATTCCCTCTCCTATGGAAAACTACATAATTTTCCCAGTGTTTCACATGGAAACCTACATCTGGTGCAGCTTACTGTGAGGATTTCGGTGAATTTCAGAGAGCAGTAAAAATACACTAGGGGCTCGATTACGGTGTCGGTCGGAGTTGCCTCCGACCGACACCGTTGAGGTCTCAGGACCGGCTGACCTCCGGTCGGCGGTCCCGGCAACGCAATTACAATGCGACCGTAGATGGTGCGGTCGCATACTCCCATTTCTCTAAGGGCCGTAAACCAGCCGTAGCACAATCTCCCATAGAGAAATGGGAGCTTCTGTTAATCCCTGCACCGTGTGGCAGGCACCCCATGTCGGAAAGCCAGGCATGGAAAGCCTGTCGGAAATCGACATCGTAATCCCGACAGCGGAAATGCTATCGTATGGGATTACGTTGCGGTCACCGACTAGCCAACGGGCTCCTGGAGCCAGTCGGAATACAGCCGGTTTCACTTTCGACCTCCTAGATTGTTATTAGGCGGTCGGAAGTGAAACCGAGATGTGAGTCGGAAAGCCTCCGACCTAAGGTCGGAGGCTTTTCGAATCACATCGTAATAGGGCCCTAGGTCGTGAATCGACCCCACAGTGTACTAAAATATTGTTCATATGTATATTGTTGTGTGTATTTGTTATTTTAGATATGAACATTTCTTACCTTATTTAATTATATTATTTTACTTTTTTATTAGGTGGCAGTTAGACAGTAATAAGGTACAAGGAATTTTTTTAATTGTAATTAATTTTGTTCTTTTTTTAGTTGTTTTACTGTATTAAATAGATATTTGTCATGTGTAAAATTACTAAAGTTTGTTTTGATTTATTTTGATATTTTTAGATATATTTTTCCTTGTCAGGTTGTGGAGTTAATTGATTGTAAAACTAGATTTATATTTAAATAATTATTTTAAAGACTGTAATAAAACCTTAAAAGTAAAATATCTGAGTATATTCATTCATTCATTTATTTTATGCATTATTAATTTGGTTGTGGGTTGCATTGGGGGACTGGGTGGGCAGTGTTTCCATTTTAGAAAGATTAATTCACATGTATTTCGGGCAATTGAACTGACATTAACATGTGTATGAAATATTATGTGAGTAATTTTAAAATATTTTATAATAAAATAGAAATTGGCGTTCAGTATTAAAGTTAATGAAAAAGTTTTATTGAGAAATTAATTAATGAAACTGTTTGTTGGTGGCTCAGCTTTTATTACATATGTGTGCATGTTTTTAATTTGCTGTCTATTCTATTTAATATTCATTTATATGTGAACCCCAATAATAAATCAAATACTGAAATTGTATTAATAAAATTAAGTGTTTTGTCTATTAAAATAAAAGGAGTTTTTAGTTAAAAAATATATATTAAAAGTTTTTTTTTTTTGGGATTGTAATTATAATATGTAATATGAATTCCCCAGAGCATGCACTTTCTACAATGTTTGGAGGTAGAATGTTAAATCTGCCACTTCCCTCCCAATATATGCACTTTCATCAATGCTTGCGGCATTAGAGCAAAAATAGTTATTTTGTTGCCCCAACCCCAAATATACACTTTCCCTCAATATATGTGGCTTTGAAGTTAAAATAATGAAACTGAGTTCTCTAAATATTTGTACATTTTCCAGAATTTGTAGGATTGGAGTTAGACTAGTTAATATGATACTCCCTCTTCCCAATATATACATGTTCCCCAATGTTTCTAGGTTCGGCATTAGAATAGTAAATCGGACCCTACCCAATAATTGGAATTTCGCTAATGTGTGCAGATTATAATTGGAATAGTAAATATGACACCTCCCTCACATACATACACTATCCTTCATGTGTACACAATGAGATTTAGAATAATAAATCTAGGGGGTGTAGCTTGGATGCCCGCTTGAAGGCTGTATAGCACTGCTGCTCCTGCCCTGATGGAACATATAGAGCAGGACACAGCAGTTTTAAGCTTCTGTTCGGCTTCTGGTTGGCAGGTGGCAAAGCGGCTGGGGAGTAGCAAGGTGAGTTTTCTCAGAGAGCACTTGTCGAATTTTGTTTTGACATCTCCCTTCATGCTGCTCCTTAGGCTGGCTCATTGCGCCTGCCATTTTGTGTGTATCTCTCTCTCTCTCACCCATCCCACCCACCTACCCCTCACCCTTGCTTGTACTCTTCATCAATTTGCTGCCCACTACAGGACTGAAACTACGGGTGCCATGATGCTGTAATATGTAGATTAAAAAGCCCGGAACTGAAGCAGTGTCGTATCAAATGGGGCACTTAACCATATGACCCACAGTTCTAGGAAGCACCATTATGTGTTGTGTTGACTGACTCTTCTAAAGTGCACCTCTACTCCTGGCATGCCCAGATAAGGCTTTGTGATGCCTGGTGTTTAGTACATCCTCAGTGTACTCTGTATTTTTTTTGAAGGGGGATTTGGTCTGTGGTCAGTAACATTCCATCAGATGGAGAAGGCCTCCTGTTTTTGAGGTACTGTAAGTCTAGTGTTTTCTACTTCCTGATTTGGAGTGTTTTTCTCAGCACCGCGTACCCCATGGTCTGTTTTTCCTGTTATGAGGTGTGCTTGTGCTAGTCATGTGACCTCCGGCAAGGATGGCCCACCTGGCTCCACGTTCTTCAAAAAAGTCCATGTCCCAGGACAGCGTGCAAGCTCAGATCACATTCAGCGTCTATGGGAAGAAGACGTGTCTACAGAGAAGCTCAGGCAAGTATGTGGTCCCTCATGAAGCCAACCACAAATCACACCTGATGAGGGATAGGGCCTGCTTATATTGAGCCGGGTGGTGCATCAGTACTACATCATAGTACTGGCATTATATATTACACAAAGTACCGCAGGGCAGACTAAAGTTCAGGTAAATGCTGCATTCTGGCACTCATTTTTTTCTTACAGTCCTCCTGTTGCTTCACCCCTTCCCCAATCCATTTTGCTCTGAAAAGTTTATTTTAAAAAAAAAAGCCCGTCAGTTCTATTTTTTTTTCTCTTTTTTTTCTTTTTTTTTTTTTAACTCCGTGCCTCTCTGAAAAAAAATATCTTGATACAACAACAAGTAGTTGAGGAATCTTTTTGGTTTGGTGGAAAGTTAAGCCTGTGCGAGACTTGCTGGAGGTTATTGGGGAGAGAACTGGCTGCCTCAATGGTCTCCTTGGAAACCCCCCGCACTGATCTTCATTAAGCAGCAATCTTTTTGGAAGACTGATGGTGTAGTACAGATTACTCTCCCCATGGAGCCTGCTTCAGCCCCTTCCAAGCTCCAGTTTATGGGGCTGTAACATAAGGCTTAGAACAGGCCTGCAGATTCTGTGGCGGTGCTAAACAAAAATCCATGTCGAGATTCTACTTTTTTTGTGAAGAGCCATGTGCACAAATGTGCAGGCAAGTACACATTTACATGTTTTTGTATAAATATTTTTTAATATGCTAAAATAAGGATACAGGCTTTCTTTGTAGTGCTGTTTGAGTGTATTTGCATTGAGATACAGCTAAAATGGCGCTGCCTCCTGGCTACAGGTTAGTTACTTTAAGCTACCTACACTTTGACTATATGAAAACAGAATCCTTCCAGCAGAAACTCTTAACAGTAAATTAGTATACCCATATCCTGTCTAAAGAAGCCTTTTTAGGTTGAAGCCTCCCAGGGGGCGCAGCTGGCTGGTTCGCTAAAGACATCTTGGGGACATTCAGAAAGCTGACCTAGGAATACATTCCGCCAGTAGCTTACCACTGGCTTTGTGGTTTGTAACTCACATTTTCTGGCTTTCTATTAGCTGGCTTTATTTTCTTTAGGCTGTCCAGCTTGAGTTTGTCCCTCCCGTTGCCCAAACCTTGTTTACTGTATTCTTCCACGAACTTGCTTTCGGTAAACAGGCATTTAAATCTTATCGGGGGGGGGGGGGGCTAGAGGGCGCCAGGCAAGATGGCCGCACTTTGGTGTTGCTCCGCCCGGCTGAGACTTAATCCGTCCATTATCCGCTCAAAATCATTGCATCGGAGCTCGCCACTGACCGCCGTACAACGTGAGCATAACCTGCAGCGGATGAAGTGAGCTGCGCTGCTCTACAGGCATCACGCGTGCTGATAATCGCGACCACGAGAGGCGACTGGCGCGCGGCAACATGGCGGCCGCCGCATCCTGATTGCGGTGTCCCCGCCACCCCGCCTGATCGTGCGGAGCTCCGCTGGTGGATCGGCGAGCCCTGCTGGTGTGGCTCCTGTCGTGAGGGGAGAGCGGCGCCCAACCCCCGGTGTCGCCCTGTGGTCGGGGGCGAGGGCGATCACTCAGCGCGCCATCTTCAACGGCCGGGGTCGGCCACGGAGCGGACCGCCATCTCCCTCTGTAGCTAGGGAGTCTGCTGGAGCTCGAGGCTAAGACTGCGCGCCCTGCCCCTGTCTGCCGGAGTGGGCACCGGGTCCCTGCCTGGGGCCGCTGAGCTTCTAGGGGTCTGCGAACGCACGGCCCGTCTTCGCTGCACACATCGGTGCAGACGCGGTGAGTGCCTGGCGGGGAGCGAGACGATCTACGGATGCCCTGGGCCCTGCGCTGTGCGGGACTGCCGGCGCCAACTGCATGTGGCGGTGAGTGGGGTGCGGTCGGGCTCCTGGCCCTTAGCTGCAGCGGTGGGTGAGGGCCTGAGGACTAGGCCGCGCTCTGCGAGCTGCGGCCTGTATGTGTGGTGTGAGGCGTTCTGAGACGGTGCGCTCCGGGGTTCTCCTGCGTAGTGCCCGAGTTGGGGCCTAGTACATCCTGGCGCCTTCCCTCTGACTTCCCCTCAACATTGGATCTCCAGGCCCCGCCTGCGCTGCAAGTGACGACCTACCGTGTGCCCCCGGGGCAATTTGCGAGATCCACGATTTACGTTCACAGCTTAGCTGCACCCGGACCCAGATTAGGTGACTCTTGAGGGCTGTGCGTTTCGCTGTATTACACCACTACCCTGACCGCTTTGGTAGGGGTAGTCCACCCGTACTGCCCCAGAACGTCACGGACGACTAGCTGTGTGCACTTATTTGGGGCTTGGTGCACTGCAGTCTCCTCGCTTCATCGGTAGTCCCTGTGGGGCGGTCGAGTGTGGACGGGCCTACCTAGGCGTGGTGGACGGCTACCTCCTGGATCCACTGGCTATTGTTGGTGCATCTCGGGGTTTAGTCGGTGGAGGAGTCTAGCCCACCTAGCCTTGTTTCCTGACATCATGGGGCGCACAGACAAAACGCAGCCTCGCCTCACGTTTGAGGCGCGTAAATCTGCCAAGCCACAGCAACGAGCGGCCTCAGACACCGAGGCAGATGCCCCTGGGGAGGGTCCCTCTACGCTGGAATCAACCTTGCTTGCCATGCAGAAGAGTCTTCAATCCATAGAAGGGACTATGGCAGCAGTAAATCATAGACTTGACCATATGTCCTCCCAACTTGAGAAACAAAATGAGGATGGGTGAAATTGAACAGCGCGTCTCCACAAATGAGGATGGCTTGAGCGAGGTGACGGACAAGGCTCTCCACATGGAGAAGGTGTTAGCGCTTATTCAAGCGAAGAATGAGGATTTGGAGGCAAGGTCTCGCCGCAACAACATCCGTATCACGGGCCTTCCGGAGTCCACCAATACGGGCAGAATGGAGACTTTCATTGAATCCCTGATTAAGGATATATTCGGTCCTGACAACTTATCCCCTATGTTTATAGTTGAGCGGGCCCATCGCTCTCTGGCGGCGAGACCGGTGCCGGGGGACCCACCGTGTCCTATAATAGCACGCCTATTGAACTATCGCGACCGGGATGTCATCCTGAGGCTTGCTAGAGACAAGGGCGCAATTAACCATCAAGGGAACGCACTGTCTTTTTTCCTGGACTTTATGGTTGCCGTCCAGACAGCAAGGCGGGAGTTTGGTACAGTAAAAAAATTCTTGCAGTCTGAAGGCATTCCATATGCTATGCTGTACCCCTCCCACTGACGAGTGGGCCAGGAAGGGGATTGTAAAAGCTTCACATCTCCCAAGGCGGCAATGGATCATGTCAAGAAGCTGAAACGCAGATGCTCTGAGACTGTGGAGACTCATGACGATGAGGAACAGTGATGGTGTACCGAAGTCTGTTCTGGAGTTGTGATACTGTCTGGCCTCTGTGACGTGTCTGGTCCCGACATGTTGGATTCTCCGCTCGTATTGTTGCCTGGGCATCCCTTTCTGACTGTTACCTGTCATTTGTTCATGTACTACTTGTATGCTGAGTGTTCGCCCTCTTTGGTACGGGACCCGATTCCGACGGGGATAGTGGGCACTGCCCTCGATTCTGGTTCATTAGAGGGTCATATCCTTACTTCCCGGATAGTGTCATGCTTCTCCCCCTCCTGGCTTGGTGCCATGATCCCTGGGGCGGGTGGAGGGATGTTCCTGTCTCCCCGTACCCTTCTGTTCACCCGAGCACTGGGGCTGGTCACTTCTGGGGCGGGGTTTGGTGGCTCTCATTGTCTCCCCACTGGGGTTATCTACACTACCCGCATACATTACACTACTCGATCACATAGTTCATCTGCCTTGTAGGGACAGCACCTTACTTTGGACAGAACGTGTTGATGCAATGTTTATGGATGTTTGCTTGTCATCTTTGCACATTTCTCTTACCTGCTCAGCCACCTCCTGTCACGTAGAAGGTTCGTAGCACTCTGGTGTTCCCCCCATGGGTGCTCCCCACAAACAGTTCTGGATCTGTAGTTCTCCGTGTTGGGGATTGTTAAGGTTGGGGTGGGATGGCTTTAGCAAGTTTGGGTCGCTGAAGTGGGTAGGGGGTTGTGGGGGGTGGGTTAGGGGGGCTAATGGGCACTTTTCTCTTGTCACTTCATTGTACTCTTCGGTCCGATTCCAGCATCATCTCTCACACTACTAAATAATTCTAACTCTGACATTCTATGGGCAGTAACAACGTTCCTCACCTGGAATGTATGAGGCTTGAACAGTCCCAAAAAAATAGGGTCAGTGCTAGCGCAGCTAGACAGACTGGACGTTCAGGTGGCGTTCTTGCAAGAGACGCATCTTACACAGCAATCATTGAGAAAAACATTGGCGCACGCTGGGCTGGACTTAGGGTTGCCTCTTCTTACTCCTCCTACGCTCGGGGAGTGATGATCTTGGTGAAACGAGGAGTCCCCTTCACTGTGCTCCACACGGAAAAGGATACACAGGGCAGGGTGGCGATGGTCCATGGTCTTCTTGGGGGTGTGGGAGTCCTTTTAGTGAATGTCTATGGCCCAAATGTCGACAACCCCTCCTTTTTCACAGATGTTTGGCGCCGCATCTCACAATTTCCATCGGTTGAATTGGTCTGGGGGGGCGACTTCAACGTTTGCTTAGACGGACAACTGGACAGACAGGGAGGTGGTGCGCAGCGACATAGCCAGGCGTCTGAGGCGCTCCTGGGATTTTTAGATGCAGGGGCTATACAGGATATATGGCGCACCCGGGAATCCAGCGAAAGCACATTTATATCTACTGTGCATGGAACATGGTCCCGCTTGGACTATTGGCTCCTTTCTGAGATTGCTGGCACATGGGTTGTGGACGTTCGCCATCTGGCCAAAACATTATCGGATCACTCTCCCGTGCTTCTAGAGATGCATGCTCCTACTTGTGAGCGCCCCCCGTTCCAATGGCGAATACAGCCCTCCTCCCTTACGGATCAGGTGTTCAGATGCACAGTGGGCGCGGCTATTAGTGATTTTTTTAAAAGAAAACACTGGTTCAGTGGACAGCCCAGGTTCCCTGTGGGAGGCATTTAAAGTAACTATCAGGGGTATTTGCATGAGAGCGCAGGCGGGGGTTCTAAAAGACCTACGACGTCGGATGCATACACTGGCTGACAAAATTTCCACTTTAGAGCGCGAATATGCCCAGAACCCAGCCTCATCTATACTTGCCACCATACGCGAGCTTGTAACGGAATATAACGACACAGAAGACCAGGAGCTAGCGCATAGGTCACTGCGCGTTACTATGGGGAGGGGGGCCGTCCCAGTCGCTCGCTCGCACAGAAACTACTGGCGCCGCGGACTCAGGACTACATCACGGAAATGCTGGACCCTGAGGGAATAGCGCACTATACCTCCCCTGAAATCAGTGAGGTGGTGCTGGACTTCTACTCCAACCTCTATGGAGAACGGGGGCATGTGTCGGCTACCGACATCCATGCTTACCTAGATGACGTCGCATTAGGCTGGCTTTCTCTTAATCAACGCGAATATCTCACTCAGCCCTTTGACGTGGAAGATGTCAAAATCGCTATTAAGTCGCGGCCCACTTGCAAGGCTGTGGGCCTGGACGGACTCCCTAGTGAGTTTTATAAGGCTTTCGCTGATGATCTAGCACCCAGGCTCCTAGATGTTTTTGCGGAAGCATACAACAGCGGCTCTCTCCCCCCCTCGCTAAAGGAGGCTCTCCTGGTTATGCTCCTTAAGCCTGACAAGCCCGCAAACCGGTGCGATTCCTACCGCCCACTCCATCATAAACATTGACGCCAAAATTTTGGCAAAAATGATTGCCAGTCGGCTTCAACCCCTCGTCCCTAACCTGGTCCTCCCGGATCAGTCGGGATTTGTCCCTGCCCGATCTACGGCGCACAATTTGTGCACGGTCTTCTCCACCCTACATTACTTTGAGGCAGATTTTCAAGCGGTTGCTGTGTTACTCGACGCAGCAAAAGCATTTGATTCCCTGCAGTGGGAATTTATGTTCACGGTCCTACTCAGAATGGGACGACCACCCTTTTTCTTAAAGTGGATACATCTCCTATATGAGGCGCCGGCGGCGCGCGTCCGTGTCAATGGCTGGGTATCTACTGCGTTTCCTATTCGGCGTGGCACCCGGCAGGGCTGCCCTCTATCACCAATGCTTTTCGCGCTGGCCCTGGAGCCACTGGCTTGCAAGCTCTGCCAAAACCACGCACCAGCTGCACTGCGTTACCGTCAGCGCCCATTAGCAGTCTCTGTACGCCGATGATATGCTTTTGTACGTCTGAGAGCCTGCGTCGTTTCTCCCAGAACTGCTACGAGAATATATAAAATTCGAACGCTTCTCAGGGCTCGGCATAAACTGGGCAAAATCGACGGTGTTCCCCCTCACGGCTGGTACGCGGCGCGTTGAGCTGGATTTCCCACTCACATGGTCCACTGACCCAGTAAAGTATCTAGGGGTATGGCTTCACAGAGACCCTGAGGTAGTTATCTCAGAAAACTATGGCCGGGCCCTGGCCTGAATCTCGGACCGAGCAGCGCGATGGGCCAAACTCCCGCTCTCTCTAGCAGATCGCATCGCAGAAGTCAAAATGACCTTTTTGCCTAAACTTCTTTACTTGTTCATTAATATTCCCATTCGTCTTAATCTGGCATTGTTCAACTCATTCCAGTCAGCGCTGCTCTCCTTCGTGTGGGGTCGCAAGAAGGCCCACTGCAGCTGGGAGGTGTTGGTACTGCCGTTTGAGAGGGGAGGCTATGAAGCCCCTGACACGCGCTTCTATTATCCATGTGCACAGGCCCAGTTTGCTCATTACTGGTTCTACCCACAATGATTCCAGCCGCATGTGGCTATTGAAGCTGACGCAGTCCTCCCGATGGCCCTAGCCGCGACCGCCTTGTCCGGTGGGAGTGGTGGACCAAGAACTCTAATCAACCCTGCACTTTGCACGGCATGGGCGTGGAAGGCGCTAGCGACGCATGCAGAATTACAATAGCTCTACGCCCCAAGATTACCGCTTTCGGCGCACCCGGAAATCTCTGCTGCAAAAGAGCCGGCTGCCCTTAAAGCGTTGAGCTCGGTGGGTATTACCCAATTGGGGGATCTTTATAAACAAGGCCGGTTCCGATCGCTCTCTGACATACAAGGTGGTAGGGACCGTGTGTTCATGCTCGGGTTCACATATGTGCGCGTGAGGCAGGCTATTCGCTCCATTTATCCTGATTACCCAGCGGAACCCCAGCCATTGTTAGCACTGCAGGCGGTGCTAGCGAGTGCAGATCGCACAGGCCTGATCACGAAATTATATACGGCGTCTCTCAGGGAAAGAGACCAGTTTGACTCCCCTTCATATAATAAATGGGTGGCATTACTGGGGACCTCATTCTCACTGGAGATGTGGAGGTTCTGCTGTGTTCTTACTGGCCGGTTAACAGCAAATTGTAACCTCCGCATCATCCATTTCAAATACCTGCACCAGCTATATTATACCCTGATGCAGTTGATGCGGTTTGGTCTGCGTGAGAACTCCTGCTGTGTTCGTTGTGGTCAGGCTGATGCGGACTTCTTACATCTCGCATGGAGCTGCAAGGGTGTATACAGTTTTTGGGGTAAGGTTACAAGCCTGCTTACGAAGGTGGTGCTGGAGGCTGTGCAATGCACCCCTGAGGTGTGCCTGCTGGGGTGGGTAAAGAATCTAAAACCCTGAAATCGCAGACTTGTAACGGTCTCAACCTTATTGGCAAAAAGAGCGGTGGCACAGTGCTGGGGCTCTAGACTCACCCTAACTCTGAATAAATGGGTCCGGGACCTGCTATACTGCAAAGAGCAACTTGAGACCTATGCTGAGGAATTGCCCGACACCTCCCGCCCTAAAGACTTTTGGGCTCCGCTTTCTGTGTACCTTCTTACAAATCCTGTTGTATAATAGATTGTCATCGGATGCTCTCGCTATGTTTTCTCTTGGGACTGCCGTTTGCTGTCATCCTACTCTATGTGATGGGATGCTCCGTGGGGGTCATGTTCTTCTCTTTTCAGTGCCTTGGGGTTCATGGGTTGGTGGGTGGTGGGGAGTTCTGGGGGTTGTTACCCTGCTGTATTGGCATAAACAACTGCTTGCAACTGTTATTGCTTTTTGATGTCAGCGTTGGCCTCTTGCAAGAGGACCTACTAAGTTTTATGCAAGCTGATTAATAAATAAATTTAAAAAAAAAAAAATCTTGTTATCTTTTTACATTTGCTATGCATTCAAAGACGGAGGTCAAATATCAAGCTCTGCCTTCCGAGGTGAAGCACTTTTTTGTAATTCTGAAGTGTGGTGAAAACAAATATTTGAATACGATCAAAGCACATCAATACCCTAGGTGAAAATATTTGCACACATTATTGTTTGTGTGCAGTAAAACTATATTTCTGTGCAAATATAATGGTCATTTCAATTGAAAATGTGTTGTCTGTAATGGCAGTGCACTACCACACCATGCATACACCACACTACGCCACCCCACTCTATGCCCTTCCACTGTATCCCACGCCAATTCATTCTACGAAACTCCACTCTACGACATGCCACTCCACTCTATGCCCCTTCACTCTAAGACACTCAATGACATGCCACGCCACTTGGCTACAAGTCACTCACTCCACGACACAGCATGCCACTCCACTCTATGCCCCTCCACACCACTTACTCCACTCCACTCCACTCCAATGTACACTAATCTACCCCACCCAACTCCACTCCAATCTACCCCACTTCACCACAATCTACAGACTCAAATTTACCTGCCCCACTCCACCCCAATTTACGCACGCCATTCCAACCCCAATCTACCCACTCTAATCCAATCCAACCCACTCCACTCTACCCCAATCCACTCCACTACTATCCAATCTACCACACTCCACTCCAGTCTACCCCAATTCACTGCACTCCACTCTTCCCCAATCTACCCCACCCTACCCCACTATATCCCACTCCACTCTACCCTGATCTACCCCACTTCAATCTACCCCATTCTACTCCAATCTACCCCACTCCAATCTACCCTGATTCAATCTACTCCATTCCAATTATCCCCAATCTACTCCACTGTAATCTACCACAATCTACCCCACTCTATCCCACCCCATCCCAATCTACCCCAGACTACTCCAATCTACCACACTCCCCCAATCTAGCCCACTCTAACCCACTCCACCCCACTCCAAACTACCGGACTCCACTCCAGTCTACCGCACTCCAATTCAATCTACCCCAAACCACCCCACTCCACCCCAATATATCTCACTCCTCTCTACCCCAATGTACCCCGATCTACCCTACTCCTATCTACTCCACTCCAATCTATCCCACTCTAATCTACCCCGATCTAAACCACTCCAATCTACCCCAATCTACTCCACACCAATCTACCCCAATTCAATCTGCCCCACTCCAATCTACCACGCTAATCTACCCAACTCCCCACTCCAATCAACCCCACCCCATTCCACTCATTGCCACTAACCTTTAGTCATGCTGAACAGCAAGCAGACACACTGGTGTTCAACATGGCTAAAACACATTGCCAAAGCCAATAGCTTTTGCATAGGTGAGACCTATTGGCTTTGCCAATGCTTGTTCTTCTTATACTGTGAGGTACTCTGTGACTCCATCCTCTGTCAAACCACTGTTGGATTTTGCTCAATGTGCTCCTCTTGTGACTGCGTAATTATGACTGTGTTTATAGTCAACCTGACTCCAATTACCAAGCACTTTAAATAATAACAAGCATTGGCAACGCCAACAGGTATCACCTTCGCGAGATCGATTGGTATTGTTAATGTTTTTTAGCCATGTTAATGTTGTACAGCAGAGCAACTGCTGTGCTGCATGCCTGAAAGTAAAGGAAAAAAGCACTATGATGTGGCCAGCGTTGACAGCGTGATATCGCTTTTTTCCCCCCTTAATTTCAGCCATGCTGCACAGCAGTAGCGCTGCAATAGAACATGCCACTGGCATAACCAATAGATTGTCCATACACAAGACCTATTTGCTTTGAAAATGCTTATTATGCTTTTTCTTGAGCCGTTTGTGGAGAAACTTTGTAGATCTGCTAATCGGACTGGGTATACATTTACTGTATATGCAGATGATATATATATATATATTCCAAAACCAAGAAGAAGGGTCATTTCGGGAACAAGCCCGTAGTCAGGTGGTGCGTGATGCCGGTAAGCCCAAAACCGGCTATAATACTCCAACAATTCCACAAATAAACGCACTCTCAAAGTTTTAAGTGCAAAGCAGGATGCTCTTTATTGCTCGTTACGCGTTTCGACAACTGAATGTCTTGATCACACGAAAAGTGTGGCAACTCGAGCATGCATAAATTAACATAACAATGGACAAAGGACTACAGGTGCAACTCTCACTTCGAATCCAATGCGTCGGCCATTTTGTAACGTGCAAATTATTCGTGCAAATTCGCCACCCTTACTAAATGCATGGCAATTGATTCTTAAAGTACATCAAGATTACATATATTTAAGAAGATAGAATATCAAGCTCTGATATCGCACTAGTGGCGTAAAGTACTTTGATGGCTAGTGAAATTGTGTACTAAGGCTTGGTAACAGCACTTCATCACGTACATTGATTGCTGTAGTGCATATGGACTAGTGCCTAAGAACCACATCCCTCAATGTGACATTATTAGATAATATAAGAAAGTGCTTAATGTCACACAAGTGACATAAATTACTATACTAGCTCGTGGCACTGTGAACTATAAATCTTCGTATCGCAATAGGGCTTCATCACGTGCTTATATATATTTATTACTGTCGTGTATACGGTCTAGTGCCTGTAAATTACATCTCTCCATTCAGTAATTATAATACATGTGTGCAAATTGAATTCGCACAAGTGGCTTAACAGAGTTGAGGTATCTGAATGCCGTAGTGGCAATGTTACATGACATCATCTTTTGAAGCCACAATCTTTTGAAGCCACAAGCAGGGGTACTATACCTGGAACTGAAAAACTGTATTGCGAGTATAAACGAGCACTCTGGGGCTACTAACTCGCAAAAGATACAAATATACAAAAATACTTTAGCGAGCATATAAACTGAAAAACAAGGCACATTGGGGCCACCAACTCGCAAAGATTTAACATTAAATATATCGCTATGCTATGTACAAGAGCCAATATAAAATAAAAACAACTACAAAGTGTAATATCCGTTCCTTGTAAGAAACTGTGACAAACTGGAAATACAAGTCCCAGAATGCAATCTAATTGGGCACAGAGATGGACACTATATAGGGTGAAAGCGAAAAAGGACTCACTTAACCGTGACAAAGACCATTTCTTGGTCGAAACGTTTGGTGGTGGTAATGGTGGTGGAATTTATGCTTAAATAAAATCCTTTGATCAACACGACTTCTGGAGTGCAGTGGATTAATTGATGGAAATGATGAAAGCGAGGTATGGTCTAACCTCGACACGAGCACCAGCTAAATGAAGAGCGCACCGATCTGGGACCGTTTGTTTTTGATATATATATATATATATATATATATATATATATATATATATATATATCTAACCCTGATGTTTCCGTTCCTGCCTTTTTTTAAATTCTTGATTTATATTCTGCAGTTTAAGGTTGCAAATTAAATATTGATAAATCAGAGGGCATGCCGCTTACTAAATATTGTTTTAAAGACATGTTTAACGATTCTGGATTTGCCTGGAAACCTACAACAATTAATTGCTTAGGCATTCTATATTCTAATACCATAAGGGACACAATTAAGGTTAATTTAGAAGAGGTTAAATGTAAAATTAGTTCTTTTTCTGACAAATGGTCCCCTCTTTTTTTGTCCTGGTGGGGTAGACTAGACGCCATTACAATGATGATGTTGCCTATTATTGATTTTTATTTCTGCATGCTTCCAATAAAACTTCCTTTATCATTTTTCCAAACTATTGATAGCCTTCTATCTAAGTTCTTATGGAATAGGAAGAAAGTGCATACATCTCTACATATGCTTAAAAGACCTAAAGTAAATGGAGGTGTTAGTTCCCTAATTTTGTTATTTATCATTGCGCCTTCATAGTAAAATAAGTGTGGACTTCCCTTTCTGATGAACCTAGTCCAAAACTGAGCATTTGGTATCGACTGTAAGTTTCATTGAAATGTCCATTTACCTTTAAACGTTTTACAGAAACCGAAGATATTTTCTTCCCCTATCATTAAACAATCTAATTTGCTAGCTAAACCAATTTTTATTCATTCTTGATTTAAATGGAATTCTAAATTTGTAAAATCTTGTGTTCTGTATAATAAGGTCAATAATAAAGTTCTAAATTGGAGAGTATTTATAGATAAGAGCATCTTAACTGTCAAACAACCAATTTCAGACAAATGAGTCCTCTCATTTCCAGAGCTTCAGTGCAAATTCATTGTTCTTCAATCTGTTTATAGTACATTTAATTCACTAATCGCAATTATTACGCAAACTTTACCAGGTCCTTCTATAGTTAATGATATTTTAGAACAGACATACATACAGCTATATCATTTTTCTACTGAAGTAAAGGCTTCTTTGGTCTATAAAAGATCAATTAGTAATGCTGTTGACAGGTTGAAAACCAAAATTGAGTTATTATGGGAACAGGATTTGGAACATTCTCTACCTATTTCTATGTGGAATAAAATCTGTACAAAAATATATTCCACCTCACTCACTACAAGCATCAATCAGACATTTTGTTTTCTATAATAGGTTATTTATAACCCCTCGTTCACTTTATAATATGATAGTCTCTAATAATAGTAGATCTTGGTCTTGCAACAAAGATGACAGTGATGTCTTGCTTATGTGTTTTGAGGATCCAATGGTTGTCACTTTCTGGACATTGGTTTGAGAGAAGAATGCCGATATATGCTTACTCAAGTTAACATTTGATAAGATGTTTATTTTCCTTGCAGGTTATTGCAATATCTGGTCAATACATTCTCTAGTTGGCAAGTTTGTGGACCTCCTAATTGATAAAGCTTTGTAGATGCTTACTTCTAATTGGAAACATGATGATAATTCTTTTTTCATTAAATGGTGGAAAATGATTTACTATCATCATAAAATGGACACTGCTATTACATCAGCTATACATATGAAGATTAAAAGCAATATCCTCTGGAAGCCCTCATCTTCTGCTGAGAAAAATAATTTACTGACCACCGATATTGAACCTCCTTGAGATATATTTATCTTTAAATGTATTTATCTCTTAACATGATGTTTTTACTCTTGGTTATTATTAAAGTTAATTGAGATTATATGTATATATATATGCACAACCTCTGCTCCAAAAGGAAAATATATACACCAGCTCTTTTCTTTTCAGTATTTTATGTACTTGCTTTTTTCTCCTTTCTCCCTTTCTATCTCTTCTTCTTCTCTCCTATGCTTTTGTTCTTTGCTTTTATCTAAAAAACAAAATAGTTGTTTATGGGATGTGTTAGAAAAAGGATATTTACTAAATATAGAATGTTATTTTGGTTTGATTAATTTATTTCTTAATATAATAGTAATACATTTCTAAATTATTCAATTTTATTCAATGATATGTTATTGAAAATGTTCTTTGTATTTATCTTTTTAGTAACAAAGCATTTTTTTAAAGGTAAATCTGATCCCCATCTCCTCCCTATATACACAGTTTTGCAATGTTTGTCGGATTTGAGTTAGAATAGTAAATTTGCACACTCCCTCAAAGTAATATGCTCTTTCCCCTGTTGTTTGCAGAACTGGTGTTAGAAAAGTATTTCTTCACCCTTCCAATATGTGCACTTTCCAAATTGGATTTAAATTATTTGGTTTCCCCCACCTCTGAAAATAAATGTACTTTTTTCAATGTAAACAAAATATGGCATGGTTAGTGTTCCCCTCCAGGTCATATAACAGGTTCTGGACCTTAGCGTTATCATGGACAGGTCTAGGACTTCAGCGCACACACTGAGTTAGCAAATTAGCTGGGCCAGTAAAAAGTCAGGATCCATGTTTCACATGCAGTTAGGTTAATTGGAGCAATGATCAACACCTGTTTACCTATTGCAGGGGATATTCCCTGCAATAGGTAAACGCCAGTCAACACCTAAATTAGTAAACTATATTAAGTATATAACAAGTATCACATGTTAATTCAATTTGATACAATAAATATTTAAAATATTAAATATCTTTCTTAAAAAATGAGTAACGTTAACCATCATTAACTTAGTAAACAGCAAATAGGGACCTCGTCATCACCTCAATGACCACAATTACATTGATTAAAAAAAAGAAGACTGACTTCTCACAGATTTTCAGAGAGAGACGTGAATTTCAGACCTGCTTGTCTGCAGATACAGACATACAGACTTTTCAGATTTTGTATGCTTATTTGCCATGCGATACCATGCGATACCTCGAAGAAAACAGCATCCTGGACCCATCCCAATCGGGGTTCCGCAGCAACCACAGCACTGAGACTGCCCTCATCGCCGCCACCGACGACATCAGGATCCTGCTGGACAACGGTGAGACCGCAGCCCTCATCCTGCTGGACCTCTCCGCCGCCTTCGACACTGTCTGCCACCGCACTCTACGCGCACGCCTCCACGACGCAGGGATCCGAGACAAGGCCCTGGAATGGGCCACCTCCTTCCTCGCCGGCAGAACCCAGAGAGTCCGCCTCCCACCATTCCGATCCGAAGCCTCCGAGATCATCTGCGGCGTACCCCAGGGATCGTCCCTCAGCCCAACACTGTTCAACATCTACATGGCCCCGCTCGCACGCATCGCCAGACAGCACGACCTCAACATAATCTCCTACGCCGACGACACTCAACTGATCCTCTCCTCACCAAGGACCCCCTCGCCGCCAAATCCAACCTCCATGAAGGAATGAAGGCCGTCGCCGATTGGATGAAGATCAGCCGACTAAAACTGAACACGGAGAAGACAGAGGTCCTCATCCTCGGCTCCAACCCCTCAGCCTGGGACGACTCCTGGTGGCCAACGACGCTGGGAGCAGCCCCGACACCCACCGACCACGCACGCAACCTGGGAGTCATCCTCGACTCAACGCTCTCCATGGCCAAGCAAGTCAACGCAGTCTCATCCTCCTGCTTCAACACCCTCCGCATGCTTCGCAAGATCTACAGTTGGATCCCGACAGACACAAGAAGAACAGTCACCCAGGCCCTCGTCAGTAGCAGACTTGACTATGGGAGCGCCCTCTACGCGGGAGCCCCGACCAAGCTCATCAAGCGACTGCAACGCATACAAAACGCCTCCGCACGCCTGATCCTCGATGTACCACGCCACAGCCACATCACCCCCACCTGAGGAACCTGCACTGGCTCCCCGTCGACAGGAGAATCTCCTTCAAACTCCTCATCCACGCACACAAGGCACTCCACAAGACTGGCCCAGCCTACCTCAACAGACGACTCCTCTTCTACGTCCCCAACCGCCAACTCCGCTCCGCCGACCTCTCCCTCACCACCGTCCCTCGCATTCGAAGAACTACCACCGGCGGCAGATCCTTCTCCCACCTCGCAGCCAAGACCTGGAACACCCTTCCACTAAGCCTACGACAGACCCAAGACCTGCTGACCTTCAGGAGGCTACTCAAGACCTGGTTGTTCGACCAGTAGCAGCACCCCCCTTTTTTTCCCCCCAGCGCCTTGAGACCCTCGTGGGTAAGTAGTGCGCTTTACAAATTCTGTGATTGATTGATTGATTGATTGATGCGTCTAGTGTGTTTGTCTTTTAAAACTAGAATAGGGAGGGATAAATGTAGTGCTTTGGATGCTTGGCTCGGAAATTATGTTGTAATGTGTAGTTTGTCTAGTTGTGATCATGCATGTTCTGTTCTAGCTTGATTAAAGATTACATTGACTCTTCATATCAGCAAAGTAATTGGCTGCCATCTTCACTCTTGCAGTCAAATGTCTGAGGTAAGTTTTCAGTCCTCATATGAAGATGTGGTCACCTGAAATGCATGCAGTCCACAATCAATCTACAACCCCGGTAAGATTTTCCTTGAATCTTACTTTTACAGACACTTATATCACTGTGATTTTGTCACCGACTTGTTTCTTTTTCTCATACTTTTTTAAATGAAACAATGTTTATGGTTCTGAATTTGAAAAGAGAATCTGTAATGAGGCAAAAAGTGCCCATAGTTGATGCAATGTTTCCAAGACTACTTCCTGTGATGCCATTTTGCCACAGGTCATCACATGCAAAATACAATCCAAAGTGCTGCTACAAACTCTTTCTCCACCTTCACCTCAGAGAAGACGCAAGTCCTACAGGGACTCTTCTAGATACCTCTAGCTAGATGAGCAATATTAAAGGCAATTTTCATCGTCTACAGAGCCTCCCAAGGAAAAGGACCGCTATTTTTACAAATTAAATTAATGCAATTGAAAAAAGTAGGGCCCCAGACTTGCACAACAGACTGTCATACTGTGAGAATTCAATAAGAGGCACTGCTGTATCAGTACAAGTCACCAAGCTCTGAAACTCACTACTAGTAAGATCTGAAGGAGCCAGGAACATTCACACTTCAGTAGAGAGGTGAAAACATGACAGCTTCTAAGATAACTACACACATTCATAACCCTGGGAAGAAACAAAAAATCACTCAATGTAGAACTAGTACCCACAGATATGGAACAGCCAGACCAGAAATCTCTCCTCATTTTCGCAAAAACTTTAAGAACTTTCTCTGTCCGGATAATTTTTTTTAATCCATTTATTTATTTTGAGAGTTTTATATAGCGCTGGCCAGACCCGAAGGTATCTGAGCGCTTTACAACATTTATAGTGAGGAAATCGAAAACACAGTATAACAATCGAACACACAGTAAAACAATAGTAAACAAATTGAGTCGTGACGTGTCCAGTTCAAGGAGGGGGGACAGAGGAGCGAGTCGAGAGGTAGGTGATGTGGAAGCCTTCATTATCAACGTGACTAAATGCTGCAATGGGCAAGATTCTACGTTAGGGGGTAGTTATCCATTCGGGAGTACGGTTGAGGAAGAGGTCTGATATGGACTGGGATGGAGTTCCAGATTTTGGGCGCATTCCCAGAGAAGGAGCGTGATAGGGTTTTTTGTTTGCGAGTTTTCGGGGGAATGAGAAGTAGAGTGTTAGTACTCCTGAGGGACCTTGTCTGACCGGCCTTATTGAGTTTGGAGGCCAGGTAGGCAGGTTTCCCAGTGTGCAGAGCTTTGTGTGTGAGACAGGCAGTTCTGAAGTTGGCACGCATTTCGATTGGGAGCCATTTTAACTCTGAGAGCAGGGGAGATGTGTTCATATTTCTTTACTCCGGTGACCATCCTGGCTGCTGCATTGAGAGTTGATCTGAGGGGAGCTAAGTGGGATTTTGCTGTGCCTGTGAGGGTTGCGTTTCCGTAATCCAACCTGGACAGCACCAGGGATTGAGTTGCCTGTTTGAGGTCGTTTGGAGGGATGAAGGGTTTTATTTTGTAGAGTAGTTTTAGGTTGAGGAAAGCGCTCTTTGCGGTGTTCTTGATATGTTTGATCATGTCTAAGTTTGGGTCCAGAGTGATTCCCAGTGATTTTACTGAGTCGGCTGGGGTGAGATTGCATTTGAGAGCATCAATAGATTTTAGCCATTCTGTGATTTTGGGGGGTCTGCTCCTTGTTGGATATGAGAAGGATTTCCGTCTTATCTTGGTTGAGTTTCAGGTGGTTGAGGGATAGCCAGTGTTGAACTTCTTTTAGGGTGTTGTTTAGTCTCTGAATGTCACCAATGGAGGAAGTTTCTAGATAGATCTGGGTATCATCTGCATAGAGGTTGAAGGGAATATTAGCTTTTTTGAGTATGTTGGTGAGAGGCTCCATGTAGATGTTGATGTTGAATAGTTGTTGGGAGAGGACTGATCCTTGAGGGACGCCCCTGCTAATGGGGAGTAGGTCAGACATGACGTTTTTGATTTTGATTCTTTGGGTGCAGTTTTGCAGGAAGGAGGTAAACCATTGCAAGACCACCTCTTCAGCTCCAACCCTTTCTTGAAGTACATTGATGAGTAGTTTGTGGTCAACCGTGTCGAAGGCTGCCGATAGGTCCAGGAGTATGAGTAGACTGCATCGGTCCGTATCTAGTGATTTGTAGACATCAATGACATTCAGGATCGCTGTCTCTGTGCTGCAACCTTTTCTGAAGCCTGATTGATGAGGGTCTAGCAGGTTGTTACTGTCAATGTGTTGGGTGAGTTGAAGGAGAACACATCTTTCCAGGATTTTCGCTAGGAATGGGAGATTGGAGACAGGCCTGAAGTTATTGAGATCGTTTGGGTCAGAGCCCGTTTTTTTTAATCGGGCGAGACTTGGCCGATTTTGAGGCAGTCTGGCATGACTTCGGTTCTCAAGGAGCTATTTATAATCTTGGTCCAGAGCGGGGCAAGGGAGAGTTTGAGCTTTTTAGCCAGTTGGGCAGGAATAGGGTCAGAAATGTGTGACGAGGGTTTGGAACTGGTAATAAGTTGTGAAGCATAGATCTACGTCTAGCCTCGGTATCATATACTAAATTAGAATCACATATAACCCTCCTGGCCCTTGCTAATACTATATCGTCCAGCACTCATGCAGCCTAATCCAGTTCAAACATGCTGTAAAATAATTTCCTTACAATGCTTCGCCCTCTCACACCCGCATAAGACAGAAATGCTACAGGTCATATCTATCACCCTGTACTGTCCCAGTCAAAATAAATAAATGAATTATCACCAACTGAACAGGAATGGAATAACTGAAGAGATCTTCTGAGGACTCTAATTTAATACACAACTGCATGTCCTAACTGACTACATGCAGCAAATGCTTATTGACAACTAATATTGACAATCATATAAGGGATGATTGTAACAAAGTCCATCCTAGTAGATTTCCTAAACATTTCACCTTTCAACCAAATCCTGCTCAACCAGCTTAGTGGACAAATACCAAAAAGTGATCAAACCTACCAACATACTAAAAGCCATAAACGAAGTGCCTACCTGTCACACTTCTTCATCCATTGCACTGCAAAGTACTGCGTAACCATAACAAGATAGCCACACCTTGGTTGTCATCATGCAACACATGAAAACACTTCCGACATAAATTAAAAACAAGGTCAACTCTCTTCCAACCACACACCGTTGACAGTGTAGTGTGCCACCGATGTATGCAAGTGCCTCAGTGCCTCACACAGGAGCAGTAAGTGAAATTAAATGAAAACTGAAAAATTGATTTATAAAGCACGTTAAACCAGAGGGTATCTAAGTGCTATGCCTGAAAAACAAAGCTCCTAAGCACAGAAAATCCAAAGAGCCTATGTTGAGAAAAAACATGATTTTAACGATTTCTTGAATGAGGCAAAGGAGTCCAGTCTAGCGATGTGGGCGGGCAAGGAATTCCATAACTTGGCAGCAGCCCCGGAGATGGGCCCATCTGACTTTCTAGAACCTGAGCATTGAGACTTTCCTAACTGAAGAGGATCTGAGTGACCTGCCAAAAATCTCTCCTCCCTCTTCGTCTGGTACACACCAGCTGAAGAGGGAGGAGAGATGTTTGGACTCTTTGTGATGGAGAGTGAGGAAGACTAGGCAAATGGCATTAAAAACAATGTGTTTCCTCATACGAAGCCAATGCAGCGCTCTAATGCCATCTCAGACAGACACTCATTTGGGGATGTTAAGAATAAGGCGCGCAGCCACATTTTGCACAACTTGTAGCTTGTTAAGTGAGGATGCATTAATATTCAGATTGAGCGCATTGCAGTAATCTAGTCTGGAGGAAACTAAAGCAATGGCCACCAACTGATGCAATTCAACTGGAATAAAAGGAAAGAACTTCCTGAGAGTCCTGATTATGTGAAAGCAGGTACTCGTGATACAGTTGACCAATGAGTCAAAGTTTGGGGAAATGTCAAAGATTACTCCAAGATTTTTGGCCACTTTAACAGGCGTATGTAAAGTGCCACATTCCACAGGCCACCAACACCAGGACCAGATGGATTCTTCTGCACCAAACACCAGCACCTCAGTTTTTTCCATGTTCAGTTTAAGAAAATTTCTTTCATTTAGATGTTAATCATTCAGAGATTAAACTAATTAGCTACTGAGGGCAAGTTGTCAGAGATGGATACATCAGTCTGTGTGTCGTCAACATATGAGAGTGCTTAAAAACCCCATGAACGTATTAATTTAGCGAGAGGAGCGACATATAGAATGAAAAAAGTGGGGCTCAATGAAGACCCCTGAGGGACCCCACAGGGAAGGCTAAAGGCCTTAGCTTCAAAGTCTCCACAACAGACAACCTGCACCCTGTTGATGAGCAAGGAATGGCACAAGGTTACCCCTAGTAAAGTCAATCTCTTATTACCTCCTTTTTTATAGCTCTATTAAGGTCCGGGGCATTCTTCAGAACTGTTCCCACACTCTTTCGGCCTTAACCTTTCCTTGTATGGCCTCGCTAATCTATTTTTGTGTGAAGAAGAAAAAGAGAAACGTTATTGAAACAACTGCACCTGTGCTGATATAGTGTAGCATCCAGTTCTGTGACCTACTGGAACAGTAATACACACAAGGTTAGTAATTTCCTCCCTAAGAGGTGAGAAAATGAGTTGAATACCGTTTATATGTACCTAAAGCTAAATGGCATCTTTTGTATCTTTAGTTGATTCATTTAAAATCTCCTTTGTCTCTGGCTTGTTTTTAAAAATGTTAATGAATTCATTTGTGAGCATGGCAAACAACACATGAAGTGCAACACCATGAATACAAGATCCCATGACCAAGTGATATGAAGGTAAGTAAGGCAGGTGAGCACACTAACTGCTCTCACTGGTCATCAATGCTTGTATTGCACCTAGTATAAACAGGTGTCATAATGTACTGTTGAGGTACAAAAAAAACATATTCTGATCTATTCTCATAGGTAAAGTAGCAATGCAACTATTCCTATTAGGATTCTTGTCCCGCCGTTTCCACAAGAATATAATAGTAAGGAAGTTTATTCCTTACCCTCTCCTTGAGTTTGCATGCACCACCCTTGTGATACTGGTTCATTGAATTGTCAACATCTGCTGATTCTTTTTCCCTAAAATCAGGTTCTCTGCATGGGGGGGAGCCTATGACCACGGTGTGGTGGTGCCATTGTGCCGCATGACCATGTGACATCAGAGCATCACGTTGGAACATAGCATGTGTGGCACCAGCACTGTAGTCCCATAGTCAGACTTGTTGCTATAGCTGCAATCGGCCCCAGTCGCTGGGTCTCAATAGCGAATGCATGTATCCATGCCATAATGCATAACGCCAATATGACAGGGATACCCACAGTCTCTATAGACATGAACAGAGATAGCAGTTTAGGCTTGCGATACACAAAATAGTTACTCCACTTTTTGTAGGACACATTTGATTGCAGTAACAACCCCAAACTTCCTCTTCCCCTCTGGGTTCTTGGCTGTAACATTACACATGCATAAAGGAGAGCTTATGTTTTTGACATCGCTCAGCTTTGAACATGTTACTCTGACCAGAATAGGCACAGGCATTACTTCCATGGGATATAGTCTTGATCTCCACCCTCAAAAATCTCTATGAATTATTGTGATGCAATTAAAAAAACTCATAAACAAGCACTGGCAAAGTCAATAGGTCCCGCCTATGAGAGAGCTAGTGGAAGTGGCAATGAGTTTTAGCCACTATGTACACCAGTGTGGCTGCTGTTCAGCATGGAGTGGGGTTGACTGGGGAAGAGTGGAGTGGATTGGGGTAGACGGAAGTGGAGTGGGGAAGACTGGAGTGGGATAGACTGGAGTGGAGTGGGGTAGACTGGGTGGATTACAGTAGGACGGAATGGAGTGGGAGTAGATTGGGGTAGTTTGGAGTGGGGTGGATTGGAGTAGAGTGGAATGAGGTAGATTGGGGAAGTGGGTTAGATTGTAGTGGTGTGGGGTAGATTGGGATGGGATGGGGTAGATTGGCGTGGGTAGATTGGGGTAGAGTGGAGTGGAGCACATTGGGGTAGACTGGAGTGGGGGAGTAGGGTAGGTTGAATTGGAGTAGATTGGGGTGAAGTGGAATAGATTGGGCGGGAGTGGGGTGGAGTGAGATGATTGGAGTTGGGTACTTTGGAGTGGAATGGGGTAGATTGGAGTAGGTTGGATTAGAGTGGGGTAGAGTAGGGTGGGGTAGATTTCTGTGGGGTGGGGTGAGGTGGAGTGGGGTGGGAACAAATGGGGTAGATTGAAGTAGAGAGGGGTAGATTGGAGTGGAGTAGATAGGGGTGAATTGGGGTGGAGTGGGGTAGTGTAAATTGGAGTGGTGTGGACTAGATTGGAATGGGGTGCATTGGAGTGGAGTGGGATAGATTTGAGCCGAGTGTGCTAGATTAGAGTTGGGTACACTGGATGAAGTGGAATGGGGTAGATTTGGGGAGGGGGTGGAGTGTGGTAGGGTAGAGTTGAGTGGGATAGATTAGAGTGGAGTGGGGTAGAAGACTGGGTGGATTGGAGTGTGGTAGATTGTAGTGGGGTAAATTGTGGTAGATTGAGTTGGGTAGATTGTAGTGGGGTAGATTGTGGTGGAGTCGGGTAGATTACAGTGGAGAGGGGTAGATTAGAGTGGAGAGGAGTTGGATAGATTGCAGTGGAGTGGGGTAAATTGGAATGGAGTGGGGTAAACTGGACTGGGGTAGATTGGTGTGGAGTGTGGTAGACTGGAGTGGAATGTGTTGGATTGGGGTACATTGGAGTGGGGTGGAGTGGGATAGATTGGAGTGGAGTGGGGTAGGCTGGGGTAGATTGGAGCGGAGTGGCGTAGATTTGAGTGAAATGGGGTGGAGTACGGTAGACTGGAGTGGGGTGGGGTTGATTGGGTTAGATTGAGTGGGGTAGACTGGAGTCGAGTGGAGTAGATTGAAGTGGGGTAGATTAGAGTGGAGTGTGGGGTAGAGTAGAGTGGACTGAGGTAGATTGTAGTGGAGTGGGGTAGATTGGATCGCAGTGGAGTAGATTGGGGTAGACTGGAGTGAGGCAGATTAGGCTAGATTGAGTAGATTGAAGTGGGGTAGATTGGAGTGGAATGGGGTTGGGTGGGGTGGGTAAATTGGGGTGGGGTAGATTGGAGTGCAGTAGATTGAAGTGGAGTTGATTGGGGTAGGCTGGGGTACATTGGAGTAGGATAGATTGGAGTGGGGAAGAGTGGAGTGGGGGTAAGTGATGTGGAGTGGAGGGGCGTACAGTGGAGTCGAGTGGTGTGGTGTGTCATAGAGTGTCTTAGAGTGGAGGGGCGTAGAGTGTAGTCTACATGTGTGGAGGTGCACTATGTTTGTTTGCCGTGCTCACAAGTGACTTCACAATTTTGTTTTAAAAGCAAGCCTCAAAGGTGATTTTAAATTCAGCACTTATTGAGAGAAAAGATACTGCGAATCACTAGATGCATAGAACTGGTGTGCAACTCATTTCCTCACTCCACAGGGGAGGACATTACTAACTTGGTGTATATTACTCTTCCAATAAGCACAGAACAAGATGTTCCAATAATGCCTCAAAAAACAAAGTGAGACGGAACCTCCGACAGTGGCTGCATGGCTGTGTGACATGGACTGGTGTTATGGTGCAGAGCGGGTGGTATATCAAAGCCGGGGATGCCCTCGCAAGTGGGAGAAAATATGGGGCCATGGGCATTGTATAGAGGTCTGTGAGGGGCTCCACAGGATACTTTGATAAGCTTCCTGGGTGGGCTTAGAGACGTAGGTGGATGGGGGGTGGGGGGATTTACGTCCATTCTCCCTGTAAGCTAATGTGTTATATCGTCTGAATATTGTTGTAACTGGGAATTGTTCTTTATAATTATACTGTCAGCTGCTTATATCTGAAGCTTGTTAATTGCAATAGTAAAATTTTTTTTTTAAAAAACAAAAACAAAGTGATGGATGGAATGCTTGAATTAATCTCCACCACTAGCGGTCGCTCGAACTGCATCCCAATCAATCGTTTTTTGCCCACCATGCCACCTCAGTTTGGACCTAGCCATATGCAAATCAACCTTGAGCCTGCTCTTCATGTGAACAGCCCAGCATGGAAGCAAGCATTCTGGGACTGGTTTCGGGGTATCATCTCTCAGCAGCCAGGCTAATTGGAATCCAATTGCATAGTGAGCATGGGACCCACGTCTGGGCATACCCTTCGGGCGACTATAGCAACACAAAAAGATGATGGACGAAATGTTGAGCATTGTCAAACATTCATCCCCAGTACAGAGATCTGGGCCTAAGTTCATTGTTTTTTTTGCTCACCATGCCATTCCAGTTTGGACCCAGCCATATGCAAATCAGTCTTGGCCTTGCCTCCCCCATGGGAACAGTCCAACCCGAACTGCCGGGTCAGGCCCTCTCTGGACTGGACACAAGCATCCTGGGATGCTGAGAAGAAGGGTGAGCACAGTTGTGAAGAATGCCCTAGGCCTAAATAAGGCTATAAGTGAGGGGACACAAACTTGTCAACTTTACATTAGGGGTATGCATTATAGAAACTCTATATGACATTGATATTACCCATGCAGCGGGAAGACGAAAGAATTGAATCATACACTACCCCTTACACATTTTTAACCTGAATAGGTCCCAACTACCACACCAGTAGGAAAGCAAACAACACTGGTTAAATTAATCTTTCCACCGCTTCAAGAGCTCTAGAGAGAGCCCACAGTGTAGCCCTTTTGGAACTAAGGTGAGGAGGGGGCCAGTGATGAAGCATGTAAAACCAGTTCGGTGGGTGAGGAACGCCATCTTTTTAAGGGAATACCCTTTGTAAGGGGAAATTCTGAATAATGAATACACACTAAAAATATCTTGCACAGTCTCTCAATGTAAGGGGCCCAGTGGAATTTTGTTTAGTATCATGTAATCTGTTTGATATACATCCATGGCAAGTGCCACGCATCTCAGATTAGACTAATGCATTTGATCCATTTGTTTGTATGACCACAAGGTCCCGCATTTGTTACACTAACACAGCTACTTGTACTCTGAAAGCGGACACTATCTTAGGGGGTTATTTATGAGAGACTTGTCACTTTTGCATCATGTAAAGTGCTACATGCATGATTCAGGACTCTGAATCAGATTTATGAAGCCACGCAAAGCCACCCTGCGTGGCTTTGAGTGGCCTCATAAACCTTAAATAAGGCCATGCGGTGCAAATCACTGCGTCGCCTCACTCTGCTCTCAGTAGTCGTTCCATGGGTATTGTGGTGACTGTTTCCACGCAACACCCATATATTTTGACGCTGCCCCCGATTTATGAAATCATGTAAACCTGGGGAAATGCCAAATTTTTATGCCTCATGAGGTGAGGCATAATGAGGAGAAATATCTTTATTTCTCCTCGATTTTTTTCCTTCCCATTCTGCAGCACACATTGAAAGCGGTAAATGTCTGTGCAGGAAGGTGCCCCGATCTGCACCAAAACAATCCTACATGCAACACAGGCACCTTTGCACCATGGTTTAAGGGGGCCTACATTGGCGCAAGGCTGCCAAAATAGCACCAGCGCACGGATAAAGGACAGGAATGCACCGTATTGCATAAATACAGTGCATTCCTGCCCTTTCACTTTGGCGTAGGGCAGCGCAGCAAGGTGACCTACCCCTTCATCCTCTCTTCTAGAATTCCGGAAAGGACTTAAGACCTGGCTGTTCAACTGAACCCACCCTAAGCAGAAGCAAGGCTCTCAGCGCCTGGGTACCCTTGTGGGTGATTAGCCGCGCTTTATAAATCCTGATCGATTGATTGATCGATCATATTTAAAATACAACTCAACCAAAATGCTGCCACAAGGCTTCTTCTCCACCTTCACCCAAGAGAACGCATAACTCCGGTCCTACAATCACTCCCTAGAGTGAGAACGGCAATGTTCAAGGCACTCTGCATTGTCCACAGAGCTTCCCAAAGAAAAGGACCACTATACTCAAGTTAAATTCAAGTAATACAAACCAAATAGAACACTCCACTCC
Organism: Calotriton arnoldi; assembly: GCA_963921515.1. NCBI lineage: Eukaryota > Metazoa > Chordata > Amphibia > Caudata > Salamandridae > Calotriton > Calotriton arnoldi. The sequence goes on along the minus strand of CAWUFW010000274.1, from coordinate 4,873,962 downwards.
AGGCTTGCACCTCTTACCACCATCATATCACCTAACAATAAGAAATAAGTATGCAGCACTGCTTTCTCAATACAAGCCAGCAAGCTCTGGAACTCATGACCAGCCAGCATTTAGAAGCAGCCAGGAGCATATACTTTTGAAGACAGTTGAAAACATGGCTATTTCTTAGATCACTGCACCACCCCACATCCTGGCAACAGAGTCCAGAAAACAGTTGCACGCTCAAGTGCAATCCCCAGCTTACAATCCATAGACTGTAAAACAATGCAAACTGCTTTCGATATGCTAGTAAGCGAAGAAGATTTGACCTAAGATTCGCCATGGCACTATATATTTATGTACTTACATATATAAATTATGGCCCACAACAATACTAAGAGAGTAATACACATCAGTCAGCAGGAAACTGTAACTTATACCTCTTACATTCACATAGGACATATTTGCTACAAGGGTTGCCTATCACTGTACAGCCAAAACAACAGACATCACCAAAAGAACAGGCATGGAATAACTGAAGAGATCTGTCACACTGCTGGACGATTCCAAGGAGTTTAATATAGTCCACCACTGCAGGTCCCAAATATCTAAACACTCTGGCCGCTTCTTTACATCTCACAATGACATTATTATTATTATTAGGAGCTTTTATATAGCGCATGGCTACCCGGAGGCATCCCAGCGCTGCGGAGGTGGCTAGGGGAGAGGGGAGGGATTATGGGAATAGCCAGGTTTTCAAACGTTTCCAGAAGGTCAGGTGGTTCACCTCCTTACGGATAGGAGGAGGGAGTGCGTTCCATAGCTTGGAAGCATTGTAGGAGAAACAGCGGCCACCTGTTCTGGCCTTCTTAATTCTGGGGACCTCGGCCAAGTGGAGCTCATCTGAGCGCAGACATCGTGTAGCCTTATATGGTTTGACCAGGTTTTTTGTGATAGCCGGACCTCTGCCCTGCAGACCTTTGTGGGCAATGCAGAGGGCCTTGAAATGTATTCTCTCCTGTACCGGGAGCCAGTGGAGAGAACGAAGAGCAGGCTTTGCTGAGCAGTGGTTTTTTGTGCCCGTAAGAAGTCTTCCTGCCGAGTTTTGAACCACTTGTAGTTTGGCTATGACTGATTTGGGAGCACCCAAATAGAGAGCATTGCCGTAATCCAGCCTAGAGAGAATAAGTGCCTGGACCAGGAGCTTTCTTGAGTGGCTGGGTAGGAGAGGAAGTATTTTCCGAGTGGTTCTGAGTAGACCGTAGCATGCGGCAGCCGTTTTCCTCGCTTGGACTCTGAAAGTAAGATCATGGTCGAGCCAGATACCCAAGCTTTTTATCTCCTTTTTTGGCAAAGGAGCTGGACCCATGCAGCTCGGCCACATGGTATTTGAGTTAAAATTTGCTTGGTTGCCCAGCAGCATGAGCTCCGTTTTGTCACCATTGAGCTTCAGGTGAGATGAGCTCATCCAGCTAGCAACTGCCTTGAGGCAGGAGCGCAGATCCGTGAGGGATTGTTCCGCATGGTTCAGTGCCACAATTAGTTGGGTATCATCAGCATATGTGACTATGTGGATTCCAAAAGGGGCTACAATCTCTGCCAAAGGGGCCATGTATACGTTAAAAAGTGTGGGGCTCAGGGACGAGCCCTGAGGAACACCACACTGCAGCGGGACTGGTTGGGAGCGGGAGTTTCCTTCGGATACCTGGCAGAACCTTTCTTCCAGGAACGATTTCAGCCATGATAGGGCCGTACCTGTCACTCCCACTTTTTTTTAGACGGTGAACCAGTATGCCGTGGTTCACCGTGTCAAAGGCTGCACTTAGGTCCAGGAGGATGATAGCCGAGGACCCTCCGGAATCAAGAATCTTTCTTGACTCCTCCACTACCGCTATCAGTGCAGTCTCTGTGCCCTGACCAGGGCGGAAGCCAGTCTGCGACGAGTGAAGTAGTTTAAATGTTTCCAGGTGTGCAGAAAGTATACGGTTGATGTGTTTTTCTGCAATCTTACTAATTCCAGGGAGTAATGAAATAGGGCGGTAGTTGCCCAGCTCAGAAGGGTCTAGATGAGGTTTTTTTAATAGCGCTTTCACTATTGCATTTTTCCAATCTTGGGAGACAATGCCCGATGCTAATGAGGCATTGATTAAATTAATGATGGGGGGGGCGGGGGCGACTGTAGGTGCTACCAACTTCAAGATGTTAGGAGGGGCAGGGTCCATCGGGGACCCGCTCTTAACCGAGTCTAGGATGGAAAAGAATAAATCCTCGGAAAGTGAAGTGAATGACTCTAAGAGGTGAGGGTTATTCAGAGGTTCTAGGTCATAGAGTTTGACTAAGTGCTCATTGACGGCGGGTGGGAGGAGATTGAGGATATTTTGGATTTTGGTAGAGAAGAAGCCAGCTAGTTCTCGCATCGGCGACCAGACGGGTCGGGGACTGCAGGAGGGTCGGGCACTTTCATAAGTTTTTTGTGATCTGAAATATTTCTCTAGAGGAGCTAGAGGAGGAGCGAATTTTTTCATCATAGTAGGCAGCCTGGACTACTTTTAGTGCTGTTTTATAGTGAGCAATGGATAGCCTATATTGTGAATTTTTTTTCCGCTTGAGAAGTTTTTCCTCCATGCTCTTTCCGATCTTTTACACTGTTGTTTCAATTTACGGAGTTCAGGGGTATACCAAGGAGATTTAGTGGGACCCGTTTTTTGTAGTATGGTTTTCCTAGGAAGTACTATGTCTAACGAGTTCTCAATCCATGAGGAGAACTTACTATTGGCAGCTATGATACTCAGATATGGGATGACCATAACAATGCCGATCCCAACAGATCGCTCCACTTCTCTCTCACTTTAACTATGCTAGAACTGGACCACAACTATATACAAAATCACAGATTTGCCAACCCAGTGCCCTAACCAGCTAAGCAGACTATATTATAAGAAATACTAACAAGCATTGGCAAAGCCAATAGGTTTTGCCTATGCGAGCTCTATTGGCTTTGTCAATTTTTTTTAGACATGTACAGCAGTGCAAGCTGCTGTCCAACACGCTTCAAGTAAATTTTAAAAAAAGCGCAGTGACATGGCTCTACTTTTTAGACATGCTGCACAGCTTAAATACACTTGGAATTCATTGCAGGAACCCGGCGTGCTAGCGTTTGCTAATCATAAGTTCCAGTGTCTTACGTTGACGCCCGTCAGAGAGCAGCTCTTGCAGGGTGGCCTGTTATCGGCACTTTAAGGAGTGCACTGCAGAAAACAACAAAGTCCAGGGAGGAGGACGTGGTGGGTTAAAGCAACAGCGACAGGCGAGGGGTGGTGGGTTAACACACCAAGGAGGAGATAAGAAGGCCTGCAGATGCACTCGTATGGAGTGCTCGCTAAGTGTCCCTGTGTAATGTAAGTGGTGCTCATGTAAAGCACTCCAATACCTTCGGATCGAGTTTACGCTACATAAAAGCAACCCCTAAAAAAGGCCCTGAATGAAGATAAAAAGGAAACGAGGGAGCAGGGTGTGGGGTCACAAGGGAGGTTGCGGGAAGTGGATGAAGCAGGTGGGTGGGTAAAACAACAAAGAGCAGGGAGGAACACATGGTGGGTTAAAAGCGGGGATGGGGGTTTGTTAAAAACAACGGCAACAGGCGAAGGTGGTGGGTTAACATGCCGGGAGGAGAGAAGACGGCCTGCAGATGCACTTGTATGGAGTGGTCGCTAGCAAATTCATAGCTGCCAAGGTTGCAGATTGCTATGTGTGACATTTTCATAATTTCAGTGCAATTATGAGTGACATTTCAACAACTATGAGTGACACTTTCTTGTGAGCAAAATCAAACAATGAAGACAAAAGAAACATATTAATATTAGAAATGTCACCCATTTGAACAACAAGAAACTCCAAGAAGATCTTAAAACTGCTGCAAAGCTTCCAGAAATGGTCTCTGTCCACGTGGGACCAAGCCCAACAGGAAGGATGTGTGAGGGTACAACATGAACAAGTTACACACTAAGGCATCTCAGCTGCCTAAGTGTCACACAGTCTCAGCTGACTCGCGGGCAGGCAGGCAGGCAGGCAGGTTGTCGAGCACCATTTTGCATTATCCTCACAGGCTGAGGCCGGCGCAGTAATCTCCCATACAACATAGCCGACAGCTTATGACTGTCAGAAACCTGTTTTTAATTACCCCTGGCAGTTTTGAGAAATAAACCGCAAACGTAAAGGAGGGCACAGAAATACACACTTGGTCGCAGCCCGGGCCGCGGCCGGCAGCCAATCAGTCGCCTGTTAACAATTCTCATTCTTTTAGCATTAAAGTCACAGGGACAGTGACATTGCATACCATACTGTCCAGTTTTGAACAAGCTGTATATTACAGGCTCATCATTAAGACATCACATGCCATTCACTGCAGGCTATGTATGTATACATTTGTAAAAGGTGGAGGGAGAGGGATGAGAAGGAAGAAGAGAAACAGGAGGGGGCAATGGGAGTAGGAGAAGGGTGAGAGAGAAGGAGGTAGACAAAAGGGGGAGAGAGGGAAAGAGATAGAAAAAAGAAGTGGCATAGGTGAGATTGAGGTGAAAGAGAGGGACAACAGCAGAAATGGAAGGGGAAGTGAGTGAGAGTAACAAAGGGAGGGTATGATAGCTAAGTAGGAATAGAGGCAAAAGGAGGATTTGTGATAGGGAGGAAGAAAAGGAGGAAGAGGCTTCAAGAAAGACAAAAGAACTGAGACAGAAAAGAGGTTAGCAAAGAGATGGAATGGGGTGGTGAGAGGCGAGAGGAAGACAGATAATAGGAAGTTGGGAGAGGAAGGAGGAAATGGGAGGTACTGAAGCAAAGCGATCAAAGTGACTGGGAGGAAAGAAGAAAGGCAGAAGAGACAAGAGGAAGAAGATCAAAGGTAGGAAGGATCAAGAGAATGATATGAAAGAAGAGGGAGAATGAGAGAAAGGAAAAGTGAGAGTGAAGGGAGGAGGATGGGGTATATAATGAGAAGAGGCGGGGGGGAAGTGAAACTGTAGAGGAAGGAAATCACAACGGGAGAGAGGAAGAAATGGATAGCAAGGAAAGGAAGAAGAGAGAGAAAGTATCAAGAGTTTCCTGTTCTATAACTACAACAGAAGGATAGGTACGGTCTTAGTACTCTTTCGGTCAGCAGCTTAGGGGCTTGGTTTAGAGGTAGGCAGCAATCAAGTATTCAGAAATTCATGGGGGGGGGGAAGTACTAATTCTAGGTTTTTCTCAGAGTGCCCCTGTTGCCAGGTGTGATGTCAAGCCCAGCTACTCTCGGCTGCCTTGTGCTTTGCCCCTGTGTGAGACAACTCTTAGCAGAATGAGATGCAATCAGGAAGGCTCCCAGTTTCATCCTGAGTATACACTGTATAAAAGTACCTTAAGAGGGTGTAGCCAGTAGGACACTGGCCACTAGCCAGTGACTGGAAGCTGTACTTGGGCCAATCTCCATGCCACAGTATGGACATCAAAGCAGAGCAAAACGATGTGGAAAGACGTGTTGACCAATCAGAAGCATGTAAATTAGAGCAATGTTAGAATCAACAAATGGTAAGTAAAGGTAAGTATTAGTTGGTTTTAAGACCCTTTTACATTTTTATTTTAAGGGATTTCGGAAGCAGAAGTGCAAAACCTAAAAAGGGACATGCAGAGCTGTTTAAAGCTGCCAGATTACTGAAAACGATAAAACAGCATTCTCATACTTCATCATCGACCACACTGCTACGCGCTTTGTCCCATAACACAATAACCACCAGTCCTGCCAAGTACCACGCATCAGGCGTTAGACTAACGCATTTCAGTGTGGCAATCCGCATTACCGCACTGAAATGCATTGTCATGCATATCTGTGTAGTGTCGCAGCTGTCACCCTAAAATGCCAACGCAGCACACCACCCGCGGCATGCACTGCGCACGCTGTGCCCCAGCAGCAGGCTTTGGCTCACACTGTGAGCTAAGTCAGAGTTGGCAGGCTCACACTCAGTGTCATGGATAAACTTCATATGATCAGATTCCTCACGGCGCGGCTGACTGGCAGCCTGACGTCATGAACCCTTGATCCGAAGTAGTGAATGACCAGTCATGCGCCGCATGGGACGTCACTCCCATCCTGCAGTGCTGCCTAAGAGCGGGAAGTTTTGAGGAAGGGCCAGTGCTCCACGCTAGCTGGTTTGCGGCCAGCATCAAATTAACAGAAAGAAACCTGTTTGCAAGAGTTTCTCTTGCGTGAAGGGAAACGTCATAACTCTGACAGTATCTAACTGGAAAAGTTGATATCTTTTTAGAGAGCTCTTACGGAGGTGGAGTCCTGCCAGCGTGGGCCGGTAGATGTACTCTGCAGCAGGAAGAGAGGCTCCGCTGAAGGGTGAACCGGCAAAGCTATATGCAGTAAGTCTGTGTTTTTAAAATGACATAAGGGTTTCTGTTTGCTACAGAGTATGCGCTGTTCTCTTAGTTTATTAACTCGTGCAAGTAAGTGTTAACTCTCTGAACTAGCAGTAGTAGGAGGCGGCACACCGGACCCCCTCACTTAATACTGCTGTGACATTTTTGAAATAATTCTTGAAATAATAGTCAGCCTGCCTGACTGTGACCGCGATGTGTCTCTCACAGGCTGTCCTGAGGCTTCACCAGCAATCATGGTATGGTATCACACATGTGCAGACTGCGGCGGCCAGAGCCAGCTTACTAATTAATTTATGGCATAGGCTTTAGGCAGCTTTATAGTCTGGGCCCAGGCCCCACGTGGGACAGAGAGCACGGCATGGAGTTTAGTGATGCTTCTCGTCTGGTTTATTATTTGAGCTCTCTCCAAACAGTCGCAGTGCCATCAGTTCACAGACAGGTACTCTCATCGGCGTGTTTCGTGACTGTCACTCGAGACAGACTACTTTTGCACTTACCTGTGTCTGTCTGGTCTGGATCTGAAGGCAGGTTGTTGGATTCAGGGATCTTTCGACACTTGCTGTTCTGCAGGCTTCAAACAGCAATACAGGGCGGACAGAATACCCGACTTCAGACCATGCTGCTTCTGTGCTGTTTACATGTTTTCACTTCTTGCCCATGGACAGAAAACACATTTTAGTCTTTCCCAGAAGTGTCATCTGGTGTATTTACACTTGGTGTGTAACTTATCACTCGCTGGATCACGCAGACACACTGTGTGACACTAGAGATATTTATGTCAGGACATCAGGGCAGGCTCTGGTGATGCTCAGGCCCACCACACCTCTGAATGCCTAGTGCACCCATCAATACCCCTTCTACATTGGTGGGGCATGTTGCAGTAAAGATCTGTGTTCTCTACTAAACTATTGTATTGTCAGTGGCATTTATTGCACAGCTTGACTCCAGTGGTTCTACAGTCTAAACACAGGTCCTTGCTCTTTTTGGTGTTAATTCTTAGTGGAGCCATGTGACCTGCTTTATAGATGTCCATAGCTGCCAAGGTTTTAGATTGCTGCGTGTAACATTTTCATAATTTTATTTCAATTACTGAGTCAGCCGCTGCAGACTTTTGCAGCAGTTTTAAGATCTTCTTAGAGTTTCTTGTTGCTCAAATGGGTCTAATTTCTGATATTTGTTTCCCTTGTCTTTATTGCTTGATTTTTGCTCTAAAGGAAGTGTCACTCATAGTCATTGAAATGTCACTCATAATTACACTGAAATTATGAAAATGTCCCACATAGCAATCTGGAACCTTGGCAGCTATGAACCACACCGCAATTATCATCACGAACGACATAGAAACGCCCCCCACAAAGGATCAAAACAAATACAATATCCTGCCAACCAAACACCTTACATAGTGTAGCGTGCTACCCGTGTAGGCAAGCGCTTCAGCGCCCCACAAAATATAAATACTGCAAGACAGTTCAAAAAAGTCATTCACTTTGTAATGGAATAACAATACAAATAACCGTTAACTATTATCGCCTAGTGGTCAAGTAAAACAGTACAGGATATCATAAAATTAATCGTCTCATGTCCTAGCTAACAACCCTTCTCCCAGCCGATTTCCGAATTATCCAATTCTGACTGCCATCTTGGAGGACACAGGTTCGCTTCATCTCAAACGCAATGCCGATGAAATTTTGCAGAAATTGATTTTCTGGTAGAAAAGTGTTCGAACCATCAAAAATAGTTTAAATGCTTGATACGACGGCCGATTAGTAATTTTTTTTAAAGGAAAAATCTTCGACTAATTAAATTTACAAGTAAGACGCTCAATGGAGTTCATACGTAATACTTCAAAGCAAACAATATATTTTACAAAGAAAATGTCTTGATTCATTGGAAATCTAGTAATTTAGAAGCTATCGCTGCTCTTGTGAATGTGTAAAGTGGGGAGTAGGTGTGCCATAATAGCAGAGTTGTCCTATGTCTACTTCCCGAGTTTCCGCCTTAGTTAGGCAAACGTGTTCTCTGATGTGTCGCTCTGTTCAACGCTGCGTGCGACTTGCGTCACTACGTCGACGTACGGCCTTTTTAATGGTCGGAGCTTCATTGCCCAATCATCTTTACTCGCCATTCACCGTGTGTTAAGGGTTGTCGTATGAGCTGAGAAAAGACAGCGAGAGTTTGGAGAACCGGCTGGTGCCTGTGGTACTGTGTGGTCAGCGGCATGGCGTACCTCAGCCGTTCCCCGGCGGACCGAGAGAGGTATTGGTTTTGGCGTTAAGAATTGCACAGCAAACTCCATTCCGAGAAGCAGTGCATATCCCAGACTGCATCCGCTCTATTTCACGGTTCTTGTTCTGATTTGTTAGCTTTTGGACAGGAGCTTAACACATTTATCCTGACACATAGATGCCATCGTGGGTGATGCTGCGTTTTACAAATGCACGTAGTATGACATTTGTGTGCTCCAACATTCTTATCTGACATGTTTGCCCCACCCCCCGGGTTTTGATTGTCTTTCTCGGTGTTTTGCGTTTTAAACCTTGGTAAGAGTAGACATTTTATAGATTTAAATGGTTTGTATGAGGTTGCCATTGTGTTTGTTTTGTAAACTGTGGGGATGCTCACATTTTCAGCGTGTTACAGAATTTGGATATTACTGCGTGCAGAGTGTGTATTTATTGTAACTTAGTGTAGAGGCTACTTCATTTGACAAGTGGCTGATGTTCGTCTGCACTATGTTTGCGTTTTATAAAATCTGATTATAAATAAGGGACGTGATATGCATAACCCCACCAGTGAGACGATTAAGTCTGGTGTTAGCCAAGACATTTTGATTTTTATTAAACTTGTATGTATAATATACTTGCTGGGCCTTTGAGCAATCCCTATTCAAAAGGGTGTAGGATGCACTAAATTCTGGCTGGATATGGACAGCCTCTGGGTGAGCCGAGCCAGGTGTCTGGCTTGGCTGTAATAGCCAAAGCACGAGCTGAGGAGCCATCGAAAGATATAAATCTTATAACCAATTTGATCTGAAAATATGATAGTCTTACGAATGAATTTGTTTATTTGAGATAAAGTCTCTTAAATAATTTAGGAAACTGGCTCTGTATGTACTATACCAAAGTAAGGTATAGTGTGCAGAGTCCCCAGAGGTATAGCAGAGGCTAAATTAGGTAAGTACTAACGGCTCTCTTTGTGGTAGTGTGGGCAAGCAGTTAGGCTTATCCAGAAGGTGTGTTAAGCATTTATTGTATTCACTCAATCAAGACTGATGGCACACATTCCGGGACTGAATCCAGACCAACTGGGTATGTTTAAAAAAAAAAAAAAAAAAAAAAAAAAGTATACTTGCATTTTATTTCTAGAACTAAGCAGGACTTGGTACAGGTAGGTAAATATACTTTCAATGGTAAACCTTTACACAGAAATGCATTTGAGGATGGATTTGTGATTGTTACAGGCTGGTATCACTTTAAAAGCAGTAAAAATTATACAGTAATTACTTTTTAGTTACTCTTAGATTACTTTAAAGTACTGGGTTTGTTATGCCTAGATACCACTCTTAAGGATCTCACAATACAAGGTAAGTAAGACTTTTCCTGGCTTTGAGATAAAGTTTCAGTTTTCCCATTCAAAATGACAGTTCAACACTTAGAACATTTTAGGCCCAAAATCTCAGAACATGGGTTCCTATGGGAAAAAATGGTTATCTGTTTTGCAGGTAAGTAAACGTCTTACAAGTGGGAGTTTTGGTGGATAGGACCAAGGTTCCCCAAGGTCCAGGTAGGCACTTGGTTTGCGGCAATGGGGCGACCGGTCGCAGAATACAGGGGACCAATGTTAGCCAATGAGGCTAAGGGGGCCTTCGGTTAGGGACTGCTCACGAGTAGGCCACTCTGGTGTGGGAGCAAAGCTCCTAGGGTTAAGATCAGCACTGCAGGGGCCAACGACTAGCACAGGAGCTGCACCACCAGCAGCACTGGGGCGGCCGGGTGCAAGGTGCCAAAAGGATGTCTGGGTCCCTGTGCTTTTCAATGGAGACCTTTGGTTCGGTAAAGTTGCTGCAGGCTCAGGCAGGGAGACTTCCTGAAGGCGACCACCAGCTGGAGAGGTAAGTTGGATTCTTGGGGGATGCCTGGACACAGTCTGTTGGGCCACCCAAGGCCGTGGGTGTCTTGTGCAGAGGTGTCTTTTGGCGTTTGGGTTTTCTTACCAGCTCCAGTCGGGGGGACCCTTCAGGTTGAGGCTGCAGGCGTCGGCTTGAGGGAGGTCGGGGATCACCAGATCCCCAAGTCTGGATCACTGGGGAGACCTCCTCGTGTTGTGGGGCCACTTGAACTCGGGCCGTGGGCGTTGGATGCAGAGTAGTGCAGAATCGTGGAGTCGCTGTTTTCTGGTCTTGGAGTCTTTGAGCAAATCCGGTGGTCACTGGAGACAGTCTGTAAGGTGAGTGCAGCGCAGATCCTCCGGGCTCTTGGGGGGCTGCTGGACACGCCAGTTTCTTCTCTGTAGGCAGGTTGGGGGCAGACAGGCCGGTAGGGCTGGGGCCAAAACAGTAGTTGTCCTCTTCTTCCTGGGTCAGCACGGCTCATTGGTCCTTTATTTCTTCCTCAAATCTGAGGAGGCAAGGTTCAGGGTTGCCCCTAAATACTAGTGTGCAGGTCGGGACCAATGGGTCCCTTCCTTTGAGTGGGTACACCCCCTATTATACCACCCTCTAGTGGGAGGGGGCATGAGCCTCTCCCTAATTGGCTGAGTCCCCTCATCTTCAAGATGGAGGGGACCAAGATGTGTGCCGTGCCTCGCCTCCCCCCACCTGAGGGGTGGGGTTGGCGAAGGTGGGCACACTTCTCTTCCTATCTTGGTTTTCCCGTCAATTATCCTGCCCAAAGTGAGGGGCAGAACCAGTGGGAGCCAATTGCTGGGGGCAGCAAAGGGCAGGGACCGCTTTCAAAGGCGGCAGGCCTTTGAAGCTTCCCCTTCGTGGACCCAGCCCATCCTGGGGGAGAAGGCATGACACCTCTGCCCAGGATGGGCTTTGTCTCTGGACCCAGAGAGCAGAGGCTCTCTACCCAGGGGTCCAGAAATCTGTCTGGTGGTGGCAAATGGCAGGCAGCCATTCAGGAACCACACAAGGGCTGGTCGTTTTTCAGGGGGCATCTCTAAGATGCCCTCTGAGTGCATTTTACATTAAACCCCACACTGGCATCAGTTTGGGTTTAATGTGCAAAGAAGTGTGCTACCAAACTTCCCAGGTTTTAGTATAGCCATTATGGAGCTGTGGAGTTCGTAATGACCAACTCCCAAGACCATATACTCTTTATGGCTTTACTACACTTACAATGTCTAAGAATAGACTTGGACACTGTAGGGGTACAGGACTCATGCCTCTGTACCCTCACCTGAGGGCTAGTGCACCCTGCTAGAGTGGTGACTTAACTAGGCCTTAGGCAGTGGGTTGTAGGCATGGCACACAGGAATATGTCATGTCGACTCTTCACTTTTCACTGGACCAAAACACGTAGCCTGGAATGGCAGTATGTGGGTGTTAAGGTACAGGGCCTCTAAGGGTGGCACAATAGGTGCTGCATCACATAGAGGCCTTCTCTGGTCACAGTGCCCTTGGTACCCATTGTGTCTTTTACAAGGGGCTTACCTGTGGCCAGATATGTGCTAATTGTTGGTACAAAGGTACAGTTTTGGGAAAGAACACAGGCCCTGAGAACCTGATTGGCAGGGACCCAGGTCACAAAGTCTGGTTGCATCAGCAGTCAGGCAAAAAGTGGGGGTAACCATACAAAAAGGGCAATTTCCTACAAATAATAGTTCAAACCCATTATTTCATCACTTACAGTGTACAGGAAGACTTTTATACAGTGCTTAAAATAAATCTCACCTAAAATGCATGCATGAGTTAAACAATCAATTCAACTACATATTATGGCATGGTATACAGTCGTATATAAACATTAAACATCTAGCCAAGAAACATGCTACATCTAAAAAAAAAAAAAAAAGTGAAGCTCAACCAATCTTGATGTAATGTTATATTTGAAGAAAATAGGATTTAAAATTTCCTGTTGCAAAGTTAAAAAAAAGAAATATCGTCAGTCTTTGTACAATGTCTCCGGAGTCCACATAAACCGTGTTTAGTCTTGAAAGAACACCTCCTGGAAGGATACGCACAGAGTGGGTGTAGGCCCACTCTAAATTTAAAGAAGGTATGGCTCATTATAGAGTTCGGTAGACTAGTAAGACTGGGGAAGTTTTCATTGTCTGCCCAGGTCTCAGAGTTCTTCAACTGAAGGCTTTGTTCATGCATGGAGAACAACAAAGATCATTTTCTTTTGATTCAAACTCACCCATCGTCGATAATTTCTTGGAGTGGGTTCGTGGAGATGTCACGTTATAATTCTTGATCTTTAGTTATCTTGTCAACGCCTTCAGCTGTTTTCTTGTCTTCTAAGTCTGCTTAAGACACTTGAAATAATCTCATCCCGACATATGGTGGCTATCTTGGGTTGCTTAGTTACCAATAATTTGCTCCAAACCTTAATGTTTGTTTAGTCATAGTTAAGGACCATGATTGGTGCTCAACCTCCACCTTAACAGCCGATACCATTGTACATTTAGAGAGGCATAATGGGTTTTAAAAAAAGTGTGTATGTATGTATATATGTATGTATGTATATATGTATATATGTATATATATATTAAAAAAAATGTTTTTTTTTTTTTTAATCGCCATCTGTCTACCTTATTACAATCTAAAATGTTATCCAAGCCCAGCGCTTCTAGTCCACATAGGATTTTAGAAGGAATTAGTGCTTCATAAGCTGCTATCATCGGTTGAAGGAATGGTCCGCCAAATTCTTGTTTGTATTTCCGTAAACCTCCGTTGGCTGATGTTTTTCTCTTTAAGGTCTCTATATGGGAAGACTAACTTGGGGATTTAGTAAAAACCATTCCTAAATATCTGTCTTCTGAGATGTCTTCTAGATTCATTATTAACTTCGTTTTTATGTAGTACTTTTCAAACTCCACCAATTTGTTTTGTAAGTCAACTAGTGTATGATCCATAATAACAAGATCATCTGCATAAAACAGATTTGATGTGTGGAGAACCCCCCCACCCCCCCCATTTTAGGTGAAAAATCGTGAGTGCCTGATAGTGTTTTTGGGAGGTCAATTAGGTATAGGGCAAAACGAGTAATGGGCATCACACAACCGTGTAGTATCCCATTATTAATGCTAATCTTTTGAGAGAGGCTATTGTCCGCATCCAACTCTACTGTGGCCCAATTTCCACTATGAGGCTATTTTAGTATCCCCAATAAAGTATCTGGAATTTCCACACTTTCCAATTTGTCCTACAAGATCTCTTGTTCCACCAGATCGAAGGCGGCCCGGAAGTCTACAAAGCAAGTATAGAAATAGCCCCCAATTTTCAAGGATTTTTGTGTGATAGCCCATAAGCTAAGTCAGTGATCTATAATAGAATGCCTTGGCTTAAGGCCGACCTGTTCTACGGGGATCAGATTCTACTATTCACCCTATTGTGAGCGTGCCTGGAGCAATACTTTGCTATAAATGTTTGGCCTTGCATCCATTCAACTTATCAACCGGTAGTTTTTGGGGTCTGCTAGGTTACCCTTTTTAAAAATAGGTTTTATTATTACATCTTTCCACATCTCAGGATGGGTCTGAGCAGATGTAATTTGCTTTAACACATCTGCACAGAAATTCGCCCACCAGTTTATATTAATCTTGATTATGACTGCTGTCAGAGCTCATGCGGATCTGCTTAATTTTGTTTGCATAATATCTCTAATTCTAATTAATATCTAACAAATTCAGAGAACAAGGAGAGTAATTCAGGGTCAGCGGGGAAAGCCTTCTTAGTTCCCATATTATCTTTCCCTGCTAGAGTGACATTAAGTGTTCTACCCAGCCCTCTTCAGATACCATACTTCCTGCTCTTACTTCCCTGCCGTGCACCCCTAAGCGCTCCAATTTCCAAAACTTCGTCACATCATTGGTTGAAATTATCGCCATCCTGTCACCCCAATTCTTTGTGTATGCTCTCCGTTTATTAATTTATCTTAGCTTTATATTTGAGAGTTCATGGTAGGAGCAGCCGTCCATGTATGAAATAATATCCAGTTTCATCTTTCTAAGCTTACTTTTCCGTTCCGTGCAGTGGGCATCAAACCACTGGAACTTTTTTTTAGCGGGTGTTGGCCCCAATTGGAGGGTTTTGTCCTTGAAAATTTCCTATTACCTTTCAAGCACTTGATTGCAGCAGTTGCTGTTTGATCATAACTTTTGATTGGGGAACGGCTTAATGAAGTAAAACTGTCATGATCAATATGATTTTGCAAATCCGTAAATTTTTCAATATGCTGGGTACTAATTTTTACTGCAAGACGCCTGCCTGGTTAATTCGATTTCCAGGGGTAAGACTCCATTTTTGGACGTTATTTCTAGCTTTAATCAGGCCCTTAGAGGAAGATGGTTACTTCCTCTCACCGTAAGAGGTTGGAAGTCGCACACTAAAGGGAAGCGCCATGCCTGGATATATCCATCTCTATACACCAAGTCCCACTGGTACCTCCATATTGTGTTGCGTATAACAGTCATGGGAACCCGATATATCAATACAGGAGCTTTGGCAAAGTCTAAATATGAAACACACACTCCAAAGAATCTGTTTACAGAAATTTTAATATGCTTGCAAGCACACCCAAGCAGCCAGGGTATTAAAATTTCTGATACCCATAGTACCCGTGTATATATCTGTGTGTATGTATATGTGTGTGTGTGTAAAATATATATATATATATATATATATATATATATATTTATATTATTTTAATGGAAGCTTGCCGCATGAGGGAAACAGGATGCATTCAGTAAAAAGATCAAAATGTCCAGCCTGACGCGTTTCGTGCCATCGCACTTTTTCAAAGGCTTGATACTGCTGGCGTGCATCGATAGCTTGTGAGGCACCTTTAGTAGCTCCATCCAGATACTCGCCTGTAGGCTGACGCTCGCACGGCTCCCTGGTATCGGAGTGCCAAAGTCACTCCGTGAGTTATCGTGCACCCCAACATCAAATAGAATCCATGAAGACCCTAGGGAACGCCAACCGGCGAAACCAATGTGCGGGACAGGCGCTATTAATGGAAGCGTAAATATGTCCGCTGAGTGCAATGAGGAGGACACAGCTACCCACTTGGGTTTTCATGGATTCTATTTGATGTTGGGGTGCACGATGACTCACGGGAGTAAGACTTTGGCACTACTGATACCAGGGAGCCGTGCGAGCGGCCACGCCCACTGGGGGGTATCTGGATGGAGTACTAAAGGTTCCTCACAAACTATCAATGCACGCCAGCAGTATCAAGCCTTTGAAAAAGTGCGATGGCACGAAACGCGTCAGGCTGGACATTTTGATCTTTTTGCTGAATGCGTCCTGTTTCCCTCATGCGGCAAGCTTCCATTAAAAATTATCAGCAAATCTTCCCTGTGTGGGCCCTTCAGTTTGTGGGCAACCTTTTGGATGGAGATATAGATATATATTCACACAACAGGATTGCCCAGATTTGAGACCGCAGTTGGTAAGTATCTCACTTCATTTTCAAAGGCATCCAACTTAACATCCCCATGTAACGTCCCCGGCCTGACGCGTTTCGAATCCTTTGCGATTCTCTTCAGAGGCCCGTGTCAGCAGCTACAATTCAAACACCTGCATTCTCCCGCTCGAGCTTTTATTTAATTGGCTTGGCTTCTGGTGCGCCTCCTTGATGGAAAGTCGTCATTTTTACACTGAGTGCTCTGGGAGATGTACTTTATATTTTATTTCACAACCCTCCAGTGGGTATGTCTGCTGGCACGCACTATGGGACAATGTTTATAGCCCTCCATTGGGCTTCCGGATGGCACTCCTGTTGTGTGAATATAATCGCGGCGGTTCCAGGCCGCGTGAGACGACGCACCGCCGATAATCAAAGGACCCGAGGAGTGAAAATTTCACCTGGACACGGGCGCAGAAGGTATATGGAACGCAGGCATCCAAAGTGCCATCCGGAAGCCCAATGGAGGGCTATAAACTTTGACCCATAGTGCGTGCCAGCAGACATGCCCACTGGAGGGTTGTGAAATAAAATATAAAGAACTACATCTCCCAGAGCACTCCGTGTAAAAATGACGTTTTTCCATCAAGGAGGCGCATCAGAAGCCAAGCCAAGCAAATAAAAGCTCGAGCGGGAGAATACAGGTGTTTGAATTGTAGCTGCTAACACCGGGCCTCTGAAGAGAATCGCAAAGGATTCGAAACTCGTCAGGCCGGGGACGTTACATGGGGATGTTAAGTTGGATGCCTTTGAAAATAAAGTGAGATACTTACCAACTGCGGACTCAAATCTGGGCAATCCTTGTGTGTGTGTGTGTGTGTGTGTGTGTGTGTGTGTGTGTGTGTGTGTGTGTGTGTGTGTATATTACACACACTGGAAAAAAAGATTACATGGACGTTGTAGTGAAGTATTGGAATTTAAAAACCTTAGAAATTCACTGGAAAAAAAGGTTACAGGGACATTCTAGTTATGCTCACATTTTTCTCGTACAAAACCAGAGAAATTCAGCAGTTACTAACTCAAGCCCTGGCAATGCACTGCTTATGACCTCCTATATTACATCACTCATGACATGGTCAGTGACATCACTGATATCATCCCGTGAGTGTTTTCTAAAAGTTTGTGTTAAACATATATTCCAAGGTACTACAAAAGTTCAAATAGTATACTTTCTGTACTACTGATTGATACTATTTCTAACATATATTATGTGAGTGACTGTGTGTATTCAGGTGTCAGTGGGTGTCTGAGTACCTGTATGGGTGTATAGTAGGTATGAGTAGTTGAGTGAGTGGCTATGTGAGTGACTATATGAGTGAGTATGTGTCGGTGGCTGTATGAGTGGGTGTGTAGGTGACTGTATGGGTGAGTTAGTGGGTGTCTGAATGGATGTATGGGTGAGTGTGAAGATGTGAGTGCTTGAATGGGTATGTAAGTGATTGTGTGGGCGTGTGATAGTGAACGTGCTTGTATGGGTGAGTGAGTGGCTGTGTTGAGGCTGTATGGGTAAGTGACTGGATGTATGAGTAGCTGTATGGGTGAGTGGCTGTGTCAGTAGTTGTATGGGTATGTGACTGGGTATATGAGAGGTTGTATGGCGGTGTGAGTGGTTCTGTGGATGATGTAGTCAGTGATGTCACTGATCATGTCGTGTGATTGTAATATGTGAGGTCATAGGCAGTGCATTGCGGGGGCGTAAGTTATAGTTAGCTCATGTAACTATAATTGCTGAATTGCTTTGGCTTTGTACGAGTGAAATGTGAGCCTAACTATAATGTCCCTGTAACCTTTGTTTTTTTTAAAGTGAATTTCTAACGTTTTTTACATTTTATTTCCTAACTGTAACCTTTTGAAAGAAAGTAAGTGCAAGAAAGTCTGAGGGGGTGTGACTGAATGCATGAGTGTCTCAATGGGTGTGTGTCTGAGTGGGTCAGGGAGTGCTTGCATAAATGTCTCACTGTCTGAGTGAGTGTGCGTGAGTCTCTAAATGGGTCTGTGAGTGACCAGGCAACATTTGAAGGGGGTTGGGGTGTGCCATGCGCCCCCTCAACCACCCACTCCCGGCCGATTTTTTTTTTTTTTTTTTTTTCCCCCCCCCCACAGTGATTCCAACCCCCAGGGCCTGGCCTCTTGATTGTGGGTGCCCTGGTCCCACCCAGGGCACCCAGTCACCTCCATTGGGGACCATGGGGGAGCCTCAAGCCCCCGCGGTCCCTGCCAGCTCCCTGCCTCCTGCGGGAGCCGCCATTGCTATCACAGACAGGGAGCAGCATGTTTAACAGCTCCCTGTCTGTGAGAGCAATAGTTTCATTTGTTTCCTTGAAGCAAACATAACCTCAGCTTCCAGCAAGCCAGAGCATTTTGTCAGTTCACGCTTGCTGGAAGCGGAGTGTTTGTTCTGACTTGGCGGGAGCTGTCAAAGCTGCCGCCAAGTCACAGCAAATATCTATGTCCCTGGGTTATCTCCAGTAAGTCCCACACAGCGGGATTGCTGAGAGCTTGTGGGAGGTACAGCCCCCTTTCTCCACCACTCTGCAAATGTGCCTCCTGGCACACTACTGGTTGGGGAAGAAATCCCCTGGACCCCAGAGGGTCCTTGGTGGCCAAGAAGCCCTCCTGTTGCCTCCAGTAAGTCCCACACAGCAGGATTGCTGAGAGTTCGTCGGAGGCCCCGCCCGGCATTCTTCACCATGCTGCTAATGTGCCCCCGGCACACTACTTGTTTGGGGATGAAGTCCCCTTGGATGCTGAGGGCTTCTGTGTGAGTGACTGTATTGGTCAGTGAGTAGGTGCATGAGTGGCTGTATGTGAGTTACTGGTTGTGTTAGTGGCTGTATGGGTGAGTTGATGTTAATGGCTCTATGGATCAGTGAGTAGGTGTCACAGTTTGTATGGGTCTGCGAGTGGGAATGTCAGTTGTGTGGGAGTGGGTGTATGGGGGTGTAACTGGGTGTGTGACTGGTTCTGTGGATGATGTCATTAGTGATGTAATTTGAGATGTCACTAACCATGTCATGAGTGATGTAATATGTGAGGTCATAAGCAGTGCATTGTGGGGGTCGTAAGTTATAGTTGGCTTCGCTAACTATACTGAATTTCTATGCTTTTGTGCGAGTGAAATGTGAGCCTAACTATAACGTTCCTTTAACCTTTTGTTTTTTTTTCAGTGAATTTCTACGGTTTTTAGGTTTAGCCTGGGCAGCGCATGCGCTGCTCTGTGAGGTATGCTGTATATGGGCTGTCGGGGACTTTGGACACGTCTGCCACTTTTGGTTGGTTAGTTGGGCTGCTTTTTAAAATTCCATTTATCTGGGTGGTTAATGTTATGCATCTGTCCTGTCCTGCCTTTTGGTGCTTAGTTCCCTCCTAGCGGACATCACCAATTGATTCTTTTGGTTGCCCAGCTCTGGCCATCTCTGGACTCCTCGCTCGCACACCCTCCCCCTTCCAGTCACGGGCAAATGCAGTGTCCATCCATGTCGTTATCTGGAGGGGTGACATTTTTAACCAGAGATGGAGCAGATGGAAGAAAAGCATCTTCGTACCTGTTAAACAGCTCTCACAGGGCATGGAAACAGCAAGGCGTCATGGCTCCCCAATAAAAGGTTCATAAATTAAACCTGGATATAGACCGCTTTGTTTTATTTTTTTTTTTTTTTTTTTTTTCTTTCTGCTACTGAGACCTAACAAAGGAAGACATGGAGGCAGTTTACATGGATATGCGGTGCAACTTCTTTCATAAGCGGAGTTGGGGCTTTCCATGGTTATGGTACATTTCGCTGCAGTGCAATGTCTACCTTTTTGTTACTTATTTATTTTCAATTCCAGGCTTCGCACTTAGCACTCCTGGCCAACATGTAAATTTTTAATTTTTTTATGTGTGAATTTTGTGACCTGTCAAGCTTTGTTGCTTAGCACAGCATATAAAATAAGCTTGATGTCATAACTGGTACCAGTGGAAATCTATGTGCACATAGTAGTGGAGGGGTGCAGGTACTGGGAAAAGGTGGATGGGGGAGAGGGAGGAAGTGGAATAACTAACAGTGGCAAAACCAGTAGCTCTCTCCTACGAGAGCTATCGGCTTTGCCAGTGTTTCTAGCCATGTTGCACAGCAGCTGTTCCCACGAGGAGCAGGGTCAAGACTAATTTGTATATGCCTAGGTTCAAACTGAAGTGGCCTGGTGTGCAAAATAGCAATGGACTAGAATGCGGCCCGAATAATTACCAGTGGCTGGGATTAATTCGAGAATTCCACCCATCACTTTTTTGTATACTTCACAATGAAGAAAGTGGCAGCTGTTTTCTCATGAGGAGTGACTCAATTCACCAAATATATGCAGGGACAGTTTGGATAGTTCCTGCTGTGGTTTTCCAAAGTGGTGTTGGATCGCTGGGGAGGGCTTAGAGGAGGTGCGAGACTTGAAGTTGCCTTGGTACAAAGTATGGGGAGGGTGAATTGGGTCTTGGGTGACCTATCCACTGATTTGCTGTAAAGAAGGAAGACCAGATGCAAATGTTAATAACAATTTGCTAATGAGCCTTCTAGGTCTCTCCCTTGTATCTCTTGGACCATACAGTGACTAACCAGCAACTCCGAGGGAGGCACTGAGGGAGTACAGAATGTTGAACGCCATCCGTAGGGATGGTGGAAGAGCTGTGAACATACAAGCTCAGTTTGCTCTACACGGTACCCATTGGTGAACAACTACATTTGCCCCCTCTGTTTCACATCCAGTGTCTGTGTGGAGCAGGAACCTACGTGGGGAGTGTTTGTCATTTTCTTATGTCTGTTCAATGTTTTTAGCTCTGCCAGTGCTTAGGATTATCTGACCACAGTGTTAACTAATCCTTCTGCAGTAGGGTACTTTATTTGAGTGCTTGACCTGTTTTGTAGCGCTGGGTGTGGACATTGAGTAGTTCGCACAGAATTCTTCAGAGGTCGCCCTTGAAAGTCAAGGGGTCTGCCAGGAAGGGTTTGAATGTAGTGGCACCATGGTGTTGCAAGCCAAAAGCATGTACTAGTAACTTTTGAAACATTTGCCTCCAGGGACAGATTGGCAACAAAGTAAATTGGTTGCAAACGGTTTTGGATGGCACTAGAGGACAACCCATTCCATCAGGCCAGACAGTGGATTCCTTTTTATCAGTAATTTCTAGGAATTTACGTAGCATCCCTCTGCATAATGTTACAATGACTTTGATGAAAGAATTCTTAAGAGCCACGACTGTCCTGGTGCATGACTTTACGGTGATGAGCCTAAAGATGAGCAGGGCGTCATTGGCTTACAGCGAAGGGAGTGCAGTAGTTTGGTCAAAGACCTCTAAAAGATGTTGAATAAGAGTGCAGAAAGGACCGAAGTCTGGGGCGTACTGCAGTTTCTTCTTTACCTCTGGTCTAAAGGGGCGTTGTGTGACAATTTGCTCCTTCTCGGTCCAGAAATTGTCGTGGTTTTATTTTTTTATATTAGCGTGGGGTCTCCAGTACCCACTTCAAGGAGTTTTGTAATGGTGATGAAGGCTGTTGAAAGTTCTGTCTGAACAAATGCTTGACAACCTTGCCATCCACCAATCTACATAGATCATTCAAGAATTAAGTTACTGTAGATTTGGTGCTTTTCCTGGACAGAAGTCTGTATGGAAAATCCATTTTTATATACCTATTGAGGTAGGCTTTCAGCTAGTAAAAACAGTTTTCCAAGAATTATCCTTGGTATGGTAGAAGTGAAATCAGGCAAGAGTTGCTGAAGTCACTCTCGGTCAGTTAGGCTGGATTTTGAGAAGAATGGTGCTTCTCTTTGCTAAAGAGAACTGTTAAATAACGACAAGATGAGGGGCAAGAACTGGGCCAAATTATTTCGGTATTGTGGCTAAGCACATCAGCAGGGGAGCCAGATGGGCAGCTACTATACATTACCTCCAGTAGTTCATTTGTGGATGTCCTTCAACTGTATTAGCAAATGAATGAAGGTGGGCACCCGGGCATTTAGTGACAGTTTTAGAGGGTATTGAGCAGGAAATGTTCTTATCTTTGCAATTTTAGCTGCAAAGCTTATAGTATACTGCACTATTCTTTGGGATTAGAAAAAAGTTTATTTCCCTCTTGGCATGAATTATCCTACCCCATTTTCTACAGATTGACCATGTTGGTTTCTTGTGCTGCACTCATCACTTTCTGAATTGATGTTGCATGAGAGAATTTGCATCACTTGTAATTGGAAGAAGTGAGAATGCCATAGAGTCAAATGTTAAATTAATAAGAAAATTGTCAAAGCAATTTGCCATGCCCCAAAATGGCAAAAGCTTAAGGTATAATGGAAGCCACGGTGTAAAGATGGCTATAAGAGTAGTGCTAGGGTAGGGATCATATTCTGTATGTAACTTGGAGTGCAATATTTCCTTTCAATTATAGATGTGCATCTTTCATCAACATACTAATTCAAAGCGTTAATAGTTAAATTCATATTGTGCAATGCCTTTTCTATCTTTAGGTTTATTTGCATCTACCCAGCCTACATAAATGGCAAGAAAACAATTGCAGAAGGACGAAGAATCTCATTAGAAAAGGTAAGAAACAGACTAACATCCCCAGTAGTAAGTAATTTGGTAGTAAAGTATGTCTTCTTTTTAGCATGTTCTTTTAAACCAAATTAAAAAGCAGTAGCCCCAAAGGGTGCAAAGGAAAAACTCCACCCTGCTTCTCTTAACAATGTAATTAGCTGGAATTTTATTCTCTTAATAAAAAAATAAAAAAACAAGCTGTCTTTTGGGAGTTTTGAGTTTGGGTTAGCAATTTAGCTCGCCTTTTTTACATTTTTATTTTTTGTTTGGTGTGAATATTACAAGCCTTTTACACAATATTATTTGGTAAGGTACTGAATTTAAATTGGTCTTATTGTGGAGGACTGCATTGAGGTACATCGAATGACTGTTTTGGTAAGTGCAAGAGCCAAGTCTTACAAGTTAAAGGATCCAAATCCTGGAGCCCTAAACAAGCCTACTATTGACATTAAATACTTGAAAATCACCAACAGTAAGAATATCAATATATTTTTTTCTTGATTGGTCTGCGCTGCATAGCTCTGCTAGGGGTCTTGTTAAGAAGTTTACTCTTCTGAATTATGCTAAGTCCTCATCAGTTATGTGACTTGCAGTAGGGGGGTATTGGGATGCAGTCACTTGGAGAGCGTGAGGGCAGACCCAGAGCAATGCTTACCAGTTTTTCCAAGGCTGCCACTTTTTTTCCAGTTACGTTTTATTATTCTATTTCCTGTACTGCTTTTTGAGTGGTTGAACCTTGCAAGACTTAGCTCAGCATATCCAAGGGTGAGATACGTATACTTGAAAAAGTACTTTGGTTTCTCTCTATGGGGTTCACCACTAAGGAGGTTGTGCAAACGTACCAAAGAAGATGCAACTCTTTGACTGCGCTTTCCTTGCGGCTTACGAGGTGAATTTCTGGCACCCTACTAGTGCTCCAATAAAAACCGGAGAGCAAAATATTGGATCAATTTGGTCCAATTTGTTTCCCATGGCTTCATGAACTTTGAGTGCCTTATGTGCCATATTATTTTATTACTCGGTGCACTGAAACAAGTTTAAGTAATGGCTAAAATGCCACCCACATTAACTGGTTACAGCAAGAGCAGTAATAGAAATGAAAACACGTTCCTCAAGTTGTATTTTGAGGCTTGCAATTGAGTTGGTCCGTTTTGGTTGCAGATCGTTTACATAAACTGTAGCTTCCAAGTAACCTCATCATTCATTGGCCTATCGGTTGCATGATTAAACTCGTTGCTGGTCAGCTCAACCAACAAGAAGCTATCCACCTTGGAGCGGTTTTAACAGTAAATTTCTCAGTTTAAGGAAGTACAAATAAGAGGACCATCTGTTGCTGCACCTTTCCATGTTCTTCTCTTTCGTCCATCTATAGCCACAGAATCCGGGTGGGCCAGAGACTGGAGTATTTAGTATCCATCCAAGAACAATTAACCATTAGCAAGTAGGTTCTGTAGCAATTAAGTTCACCTGCAATATCTTATAGAAATATCACACCCTCCCTAGGTAAGGCCTTAATCTTAATGATGGAGCTTGTGGGGAGAGGAACGTCTGTTTACCTTGTACAGTTGCAGGTACTGTGATCAGGTCATTGTGAGGATCACCTGGTACAGCCATAATCTTAAGAGTTGGCATTATGCTAATTCTTTCTAGCAAAGTGGGTCCCTTTCCATGCCCAATGTACAAAACACTCTTTCAGCTGCGTTTCAGTGAAATTTCAATCTAAAGAAACCACACTGGCTTACATGTTTAACTTAATCACCACTGTCCCTTCCTTAGGTGCCTATGTACCCCTAGTCTTCTGTCCTGCACTTGACACTGACAGTACCAAACTGCTTACAAGCTTGACTACTCTTGGCATCACTCATCCGTTTTTGCACTGGTGCTTGCCTTAAATATCTGATGGCTCTTATTTAATATTCTCATTTCCTATCCACTGTCTGTTGGAGTCACGAGGCTCTGTCCTGGGTAGCCTTCATTTTTCCCTGTGTTCTCCTTTCTTGGTGAGGTCATCTTCCATCTTTACAGTGTTTGTGCCCAGATCTTTCTATTTCAAGTTTCCTCTCTTGTCTTCATTCTTGAATGTTTGACTGTCTCAGTGCTATCTGTCGCTAGATGGTGGTTTGCTCTCTCGTGCTGAAGTTTCCAAAATGAGCCTTTTTTTTGTTTTCAGCCGCTTAACCATTTCATGTTTTCTTGCAACATCTGTTGCAGTGAATTTAACTACAGCACACTGCTGTAGTCATTTATGCCACCACTGCAACAGTTCCCAGGTTCTTTTTCTTATAACATGAGCACCCCCTTTCCGCATTGCTGAGGGTTTGATTGGTTCTTCGGTTATGAGCAAAAGTGACAACCACAACAGCCTCTTAGTTGAACTACAACTGAACTAGTTTTCTCTGCTTGACTAAATTATTGACTTCGGCACCCATGCCCTCCTCCACTTCGCCGCCCTCCTCCACTTCGCCGCCCTCCTCCACTTCGCCGCCCTCCTCCACTTCGCCGCCCTCCTCCACTTCCCTAAGCAAACCCTGCTCTACCCATACTAACACCAGTTTTGCTGACTGCCTGACAAACATTGGGCCCTGTTTTTCTTCTGATTGTAGTCTTCGGGATTGTCCATTTCACCTGTTCTCCACATAATCCCCACAATGTTCTTAGAGAAGCACCAGATTAATTATATGGTTATGCGTCAAAGAATTAGTATTGAATTCTGGCTTTCATTTCATATTTCTTATTTTATTTCTTTTTACGAGTACAAACATGCCTATCTGGAAAATCAGCCATCTTATTGCTATTTTGCTGCTTGCATTATATCCTTTCTGTTCACTGTAACCGTTTTGTTTTCTGTAAGAGCCTAATGCTCTCATGTTTCTGATCTCAGATACTCCACCACTAGAAAAGAAAATGCTGTATTGGGCGTGTGCTGAGAGACATCTGTGTTGCTGTTCCCCATGATATAGACTTCAATTATCTCTTCTATCTTTCTAAAACCCTCACCCACGAAGTCTCTGCTGCCAGTTTCTTCTTCAACAGAAAAAACAATCTTCTTGCTTCTTCTATGACTACCTGGCCAATATCCGCCTTTAAGATTCTTTAACGTAATGGGAGCCATCTGCTAGACTTCACTCCTTTTTGAACTGAGAGTTTTTACATCTTTCCGCTTCTTTAAGCCTGCACCTCCTTCAAATCAGTAACTGCAGATGAACCATCAACTCTTCATATCCCAATATCTCTCTAGTTATTTTGGCTATAAAAAATTGTTTGACTCCACAACATAAATCTTTGGATCCATAATTCCTCCATATGCAAGATATCCTAAAAAGTAATTATTTGCTTTGGCATTTTTTAGACTCCATATCACCTGATGTGATGGAAACCTTCTAAAAATGTCACACTTGATACTAGTGACCACATTAAAATCTCTGCCTGCTATTTTTCGATGGCTTTTTTCTTAACTGGCCATTTTGTAGTTTCTAGTCATATGACCAGTCTTTCACCAGCAAATCTACGACAGCCACTAGGTCAACGCAACCCTTTTGTTAACAGTTTATGTAATTCTGTAGTGTCTTTGCTCTTTTTATTTACCAAATTCACCTTTTACTACGTTCAGTTAGTTATGGCGGTTGTGTTCTACTTCCACTATGTTATTATATTCCAGAGTACAATTAGTCAGTTTTTTAATGCATGTTGAGTGTCTTGCAGTTATACCCACAGAGACATGAAATGGAATCACTCCACAGTCTCTCCTCCCCCAACTAGTGACCATCAAGTCACTTTCCCACACCACTGCTCACTTATCGTGGTTCACACTCAAACTCTGTAGCATCTGAAAAGACAAACATTTAGTGTCTTGTCTTTCACCTTGTGTTGCATGTGTTTCTTCAAGGCTTAACCTGTCATCCAAACCTATCCTGAAGAATATAGAGGCCAAGACAGAATGGGTTAACCCTACCCTATCCCACCAATTAGAAAGGCACTGCTCTCCCTGAAACCATTCTCTTTCCTTATACATAGCTGCCATATGCTTTTTAGGTCTCGCATGATAGGACAGCTGTCACCAGACGTAATCTGATCAACCTAAAAAAAAGTGTTCTGGAGTACTACAGAGGGGATTTGGCTCCACCCACAAGCTGATAGCCAGGAGTATGTTTTGATTGGGCAGAAGGTGAGTTTCCACAGAAAAGTGCTTCCCCTTCACATGTTGTGATTGTTTATTTATCCAGCTGTGTGAGCCAGCACCCGAATGGCTGCCTGAGCTCGAACTTTGGAAGTGCACACATGGCATTATAATGCTGTTAAAGTGTCTTGGGTATCTAGATAATTTACGGCGTTTGTTCTCTGGCAGCAGCACAGACCCCCTTGCCATCATTAACTTTAGACTGCAAAGTGTAGTTTTTTGTTTGAGAGCAGCCTGGGTTGCCCAGGGCTACACTTAATCTACATGGATTTTTACCTACATGGATGTTTAGTTCTGGCTTGATAATGCAACTGTCGATGGACCTTTAATGTGATAAACAAAAAAGATTTCATAGAGAGCTGTTTAGGCTCCACCCACCTGTTATTTTCCCTGAGTACAGTAATCGCTTTGGACAAATTGGTGTGCTTCACTAAAGACTGCTTGTCTTGTACTTTTTGGATGTGGCAAAGTTTATACTCTACAGCAGGACTCCGTAATGCTGGCAAGCCAATGATTGTAAGGCCTGATCGGTTTATTATAAAATGCTTTGTTAATGGCACTAGTCCTGATGTATTTATTGTTAAAAGCTAGAAGCCTGATTGGTTCACTAGAAAATATTCCTGATGCCATAGGTCTGACCTGGTTTATTATGAAAAGTTATGATCATGCAGTAGGCCTGACTGATTGTGAAAAGCATATGTTAAAGTCCGTAGGCGTTTTAGAGTAGATTGTTGTTTCTCTGTATTAAAGCTTACAGATTGGTATTTTGTTACATGAAATGTCACAGATTTCCTTTCTAGGGAAGGGAGTTTGGTGGTTACCACCTCTGACAAACCTTAAGGGGGAAGATTTGCACTGTTATAATTCTTGCTAGAATCTCTTCTTAGTCGTCTGTTAGGATCTCGTAATTCAAATAAATCTTTAAATGATACATGCATATATATCTATATAGAGCGCCTTAGGGTCATTTCTGTTCTGCTGCTGGTCTGCCTTGAGCATCATTTACAATCTGCTTCATCCATGACCGTGTACTGCATAGATTAATGGGTCAGCCTACATCAATCATTGGCTCTCTTGCACTGTGAATGACTGCATTTTCTGATCACATGTATACATCCACCTGAAAATGACTGCACTTCAGCATTAGGGCTGATTGCCAGTCCTTTAGATTTCATTTTTTTAGGTCGAGCCTGGGCAGCACAGGCGCTGCTCTGCAAGCCATGCTTTATTGGAGTATGTACTTGAAGCCCCGCCCACTCTCCGTCCATATTTGTCATTGGCTTGTGTCATTGTCCTTCGTAAATGCTGGCTTTTGATTCGTTATTAGGCTTGTTGGTCCCTCCTTAGTACCGCCTTGTCTTCATTTGTAACCTCCCATGAGGACTGGCCCTTTTACTTCAGTTGTTACACGGTACGTCTTCAGTCTGTAAGCACTATTTTCTTTAATGAGTTTCTCTTACTGCAGGAGGGTCTCCGTGCGTAGTTGTGACTACCGGCTTGTTTATTTAACTCGTAGCAAACTGGGAGCTCTTCAGAGGCCATGGGAGACAGAAGGGGGCAACTCAGCGATGCCTTCAAGCATTTGGAATGCAATAGGTCTCGCATTTGCTAGAGTTCAAGCTATTGGGATTGTAAATGGCAATGCCTTTTTTATGTTTTGAAAACACAATGCCAATAGCTGAAACTCGCGTAAATGCGAGATCTATTGCATTGCAGATGCTTATTCCTTTTTATAGTTTCCCTTTCATTTCTTTAAGGGCTTTTTATTCCTCAGTATTTTGTTTTCTTCAAAGAATACTACAGCACCATAGACAATTGAGTGCCTAAACCCATTAATGGCACAAGGCACTTAAGACATAAGCCAGACCTATTGGTATTGCCAGTGCTTGTTTTTAACTATGTCCCCTATCCCTCAGGCCATAATCCAACTTCTTAGAAGAACTCCTAGAAGTACCACTACATGTGCACACTTACGCTAACAAAGTTTGTTCAGGGGCATCAAACAGTGGGTTTATAGGCCGGATTTAAATTTTGCAACAGGCCATATTGAAAATATGCAAGTGCTTAGTTTTAAACGGATAGTTTGGTGCTCTGCACACACAGCTGGGCACATGCTTGATCTCTTGTTCTTGCACACCCATTAACCAGCGAACCTAGTGGCACAGCCACTATCATGATCAAACTATTTCATTTGCCATAACCAACCATATTTGTTTCAGCAACCCGCTCTTCTAACTCCATGCTTCCCCCACCATTTACAGAGACTTCAATATAAGTTGTCTCAAAAACTTGTATTTTAATATTTTTCAAGTTGAAACCTTGCAGCAAGGTGATCTGAGGATTTGTGGTTTTGTAAAGCGCACGATCACCTGTGAGGATATCCTGGCACTGAGTGTGTGTGTGTGTCTAGCCCTGCCTATGGTAGGTCCGTTAATTGAAATGACAGGTCTTAGGCTTCTTGAAGAATTCAATGAGCGAGGAGGAGGCTCTGATGTGGAGTGGGAGGTTGTTCCACGCTTTGGGAGATGTGTATTAGAACACTCGTCGTCCTGATCTGGTTCCTTGTATCCGTGGGATGTGTGTGAGTAGAAGTCCTGCAGCGGTATCTGGGTGGTTGATGGAAGGACATGTGATTGCGTATGTAGGTGGGGCCCGAGTTGTGTAATGCCTTGAATGTGTTTGGGGAGGAGTTTGAAGTGAGCGAGTTTGTGCATCTGTAGCCAGTGTAGTTCTGAGGTGTGGTGTGAGTTCTGTGTGGGAGGTTGTGGATGAGTGGCTGCCAAGTTCTGGATGTTTTGTACTCTTCTAGTGAGTTGCTCTGATACCAGCATAGAGGGTGTTCCCATAGTCCAACTTGCTGGTGACTATGGTGTGAGTGACCGTTTTTCTAATATTGCTTGGGAGCCATTTGAAGATCTTCCTTTGCATCTTCAGGGTGTGAAAGCAGAATACAGTGATGGCGTTGACTTGTGTGGTTATGTCCAGTTTTCTGTCGATTATTTTGAGGTTCCTGATGTGAGTTTTGGGTGTGGGTCAGAGTTCGACTGGCCACCAGTTGGAAGCCTATGCTGAGGCGTTCTTGCAGAAGATCACTACTTCTGTCTTGTTGAACTTGAGACAGTTGGCTTTCATCCAGTTAGCGACTTTGATCATGCAGGCAAACTTGTTTCTTGTGTTGTGGGGGGGGGGGTCTTGTCCAAGAGTGAGGGTGAGTTGTGTGTAGTCTGTATAGGAAAGGATGTTGATATCGTGGGCACGGATTATGTAGGCTAGAGGGATCATGTATGCATTTAATAGTGTGGGGCTGAGCGATGGACCTTGAGGCACTCCATAGATGAGTTTGCAGGCTTCCAAGAAGTAAGGTGCCACGCTGACAGCTTGTGTTCTATCCGTTAAGGAGGAACAAATGCAGCGAAGAGTGGGTCCTTGGATGCCAACCTTGTGCAGGTGTTTGAGGATGGGCTGCGAGACTGTCCAATGCTGCAGAGAGTTCCAGGAGCGTGAGCACAGCCATGTCTCCTATGTCTAGGATCATGCGGATGTCTGTGGGGGGCATTGTGTACTGTTTCTGTACTGTGGTTGGGCCTGAATCCGGACTGTGTAGCATCGAGGAACTACTGAATGCTGAGGTGATCTGGAAGGTGTTGGTTGATTAGTTCCTCTAAGATGTTTGCCGATTATGGTAGGAGGAAGAAAGGTCTGTAGTTGAGAAGCGTGGCTCGGTCAGTAGATGGTTTCTCGAGCAGGGGCATGACGGTGGCCAGTTTCCAGGTGTACTGGAATGTGGCTTAGTCGATGTGTGAAAAGCAGCGAGTCTCCTGAGATCCCCAATGCTGCCTGGCGCAAGGTCACCTTTAATCCACTTTGGATTCACTATCTAAAATAACGAGGCAGGCGCTGGAAGCTGAAGGCAAGAAAAGGTTTATTACTCTTAGAGGAGACCACGTCAACTGCTGACACCAGGATGTCTTCAGGGAGGTGTTCTACTGGCAATGCTTTTGGCTCTTCCTTTTATACAGGTTTTACACAATGTATTTGTTTCATTTATCATGGTTACAAGCTTGGAGTCTCCGCCCCGGGCAGGTTGTCACACAAGCCCGACATTGTTTCATCAACATGGTTACACAAGCCCAACATTAACTCTCCTCCCGCCCAGGTCAAAAACAGACAATTTAATTGCAGCTGGACCTTTGCTTCAGGGTCTAAACACAAGTGAGACCGGCCAGATCTAAGAGTCCGTTCTGTTGATAAAAACAGGTCCCATTGTTGGCAAAAACAAGTCTTGCTGTGTGCAGTGCAATAAACCATGCTTGCAAGAGTCTGTTTGGTATTTGTAACCTGTTTGTGCAGGGATGAGAGGAAAGACGAGTTTGAGGCAGCAGGTGATGTTGATGTTTGTCGTGGAAATAGTTTATAGCCCCCAGCACACATATAAGGTTTGGTCAGAGAGTCAGAAGGCTGCTAGAGGACAGGGTGAAATGAAGGTGACCAACCGAGTACAAAATGGCTGTGGTCAATCAGAATGACTGTAGTTTATGTGCACGTAGGAACTTTCATCAGACAAGATGGCGCAGAATGTTCATGATTGTCGTTTTGTTCTTAACAGTCACCCCTTTGAACATAACTAGCCATCTTGTCAGTCTATTTCGATCTCCATAATGTCCTGTATTTCTTGTTCATACATTACTCTCATTTTTGTTAACTGAGTGTCCATATTCTTAGGGCGCAAGGCACTTATGCAAAGAGAACACAAAGGTGGTATACAGTGTACACCCAAACAGCAACCACATATTGCCAATACTGGGACCAAGAGAAACATTGATATTTTCCAACCCCAGTCCTTCAAGATGCCCCAAAGCCAACTTCCAATTGTCCAAGTCTCTGATCCTTGATGAATTTCTGAAGACAGTCTGTGGAGATGTTCGATTGCTTCATAGACAGAGGGTGAATTATCAGGGATGTATATGCAGCAACTGGCACCAATTATGCGACATGCTCCTCCACGATCCGCTAGTACCACGTCCAGGACCATGCGGTTTTGTAGGGCCACCAGACGGACCGCTTGAAGCTCGGCAGTGTTGTTGGTGAGGATGCCAGCTGTGACGTTCAGGGCGGTTTCTACCGCTTGAGACAGATGTCTGATGGCTCGGCTGTTTGCCATCGGACTCCATAGCGGGAAGAGCCCTTTTGCTGCGTCGACGAACTGTGATGCGGCAGAGTCTGCTTGATCAGTGTCTTTAGAACGCTTTTCTCGATGATGCTCTGCAGGGGCTGTGTAGGTCGGTGGCAAAACAAAAGCGATGTAGCATGTGTCCCCCCCAGTTTCTTGGGAGCCAGGTGTAGGCTTTGGTTCCACAGACAAAGTACATATTGGGTGATGCAACAAATGCTGGAGGGTTGGCAGTGTTCAAAGTCCTTACAATGTTACAAGTGCTGTGACCCACATTCTTAGTCCCACGGCCTTCAATGCATACAAGGCCAGAGACGTTCACCACAGATAGGGCCACAGTCAGTGTTGCAGCAGTTCTTTTCTTCAGGTAGAAAAATGTGGCTCTGACAGGATTATTGAACACTTATATTTCCACTGTTCTTGGAGGGGACATTCATTG
Source organism: Calotriton arnoldi (assembly GCA_963921515.1). Lineage (NCBI taxonomy): Eukaryota > Metazoa > Chordata > Amphibia > Caudata > Salamandridae > Calotriton > Calotriton arnoldi. The sequence goes on along the minus strand of CAWUFW010000274.1, from coordinate 4,841,586 downwards.
GGAATGTCGTATTGGAGGTGTGAGGGCAAAAGGAGCTGCTGTTCTTCCTGTTTGGTTTAGCCAGAACTCGTTGTAGAACTGAGCGATTGTCCCATCGGAAGTGGCATTGTCTTTGTAACTTTCTTGTAGGAGCATCATCCAGGCAAGGCAAGATCCATGAACAGAAAAGGGTGAAGGGATGGAATGTTCAGTGGCATGTGGTAGCAGCCCACAGACCCAACAGTTAGTGGCATTGGTGGCAAGATTGTGCTGGTGCAGCATCTGTACGAAAGAATTATTCCAGAATTCTTTGCATCGTTCTCGGAGATGTGGCGGTAGTGATACCAGGTAGTGTTCTTTCTTTGTGATTGGTTGCATGGTTGGTGACAATGTTCTGTATGCAGGTGCATTCTCTTCAATGATCCAGAGTGTGACCATTAGTAGGAGGCAGGTGAGAAATGCAGCTACAAGTGCAATTGTCTTTGTACTGTGCAGTTCAAAAGTCTTGGTGTCTTTGCGGTGGCTTTGCAGGTGTTCCATTTCTTCCATCATCTTCGAGGAGCTCACTAACTGTTAGGACCACAGACTTTTGTCTGGTGTTTTTCCTGGTAGCGTTGTTTGGCTGTGCTACCGATCTGAGACTCTGACTCAGTTAGTGGCCTGGTTGTTGGAGCTCCCCTTTTGTCGATCTTGGGTTGTACCCTTCCTTGGATGGCACCGTGGGGTCGGGAAATTCAGACAGTTGGAGGGTGTCTTCTTGTGGGTAGCAACTCAGAGCTGGTCGGTCTTTTGCGAGTACTTCCTCTTGCACCTCCACCTCTTCACAGGTTGCCAGCGTTGGAGGGACTTTCTTGCAGTGGTGGGCGTGCAGCCAATTTCTTTTCCTTCCACTCGGAGGGCAGTTCGAGTGGTGATCAAGACTTGCCAGGGGCCCGGTCCACCTGGGCTCCAGATTCTTCGTTCTTTGGAAGTTGCGAACTAGGATGAAGTCCCCAGGCTCTATCACATGTCCTGGGCCCCTGGATACGTCAGGCAAGGCTTGCTGCACCTGTTGGTGGATAATTGTTAGCTCGTTTGTCAATTTATGCAGATAGTCTGACATTAATATGTTCGGGACATCGTTAATGGAGGTGGGTCTTGGTGCCGCCCAAATGTTCATAGGCCTGCTGAAGACCACTTCATACGGGGTCAGTCTGTGTTTGGTCGGGGTGGAGCGCATTGATAGCAATGCCAATGGAAGGGCGTCGGGCCATTTCAACCCGGTTGTGGCAACTATTTTGGCTAGCTTTAGTTTCAATGTTGCATTGTCTCTCTACCAGGCCCGCTGATTGGGGGTGGAAGACGGCATGGAATTTTTGTTTTACCCCCAACCCTTTCAGTATGTTCTGTATCACTGCCACTGAAGTGTGGGCCGTTGTCGCTCCATAAAATTCTGCAAAGGCCGTACCGGGAAGAATTCTTTCAACAATACTTTTGCAGTGGCTATGGCAGTATTGTCGCGGGTGGGATATGCCTCCACCCATTTGCTAAAAGCGCACACAACCACCAGGACATATTTTAGACCATGGCATCTCTCTAGTTGGATGTAATCCATTTGAAGGACTTCAAAGGGGTGATCAGGGACTCCAAACCCTCCCCGTGGTACTACTGTCCCTTTCCCTGGGTTGTGTTGTAGGCATACTATACATTGTTGTACTAGGCGCTTTGCAGATTCTGTTATCTTGACATTATGCCATACTCTTGTGATTAGTTCAATCATGGGGGTGGAGCCTGTGTGCTGGTAAAGGTGCCATGGTCAATATGGGGATGAGGTAGGCATTGGGTAACAGCCATTTATTTCAGTCTTTAGTTCTCCAGCAATCTTCCTCGTCTTTTAGTCCCACCTTTTCCCACTCGGTCAATTCGTCTTGTGTGCCTGTAGTCTGTATGTCCCTTACAGTGGTCCTAGCATCAGTCCATTGTTCAGCTTGTGACCTGGTCACATACATTCGTGTCATAGTTCTGTCTTCTGCTGTGGCTCGGGCAGTAACGTCTGCTAGCGCATTTCCCTGTCCAATGAGATCTGTCACTTTCCTATGTGCTTGGCATTTTATCACTGCTAGCTTTTTGGGGAGGAGGACTGCTTCCGTCAAGGCGGAGACTAAATCTCCATGCAGGATGGGTGTACCGTGTGAAGTCAGGAACCCTCTTTCTTTCCATAGAATCCCGAAATGGTGAACCACCCCAAGGCGTATTGGCTGTCGGTGTATAGGTTAACTGTCGTGCCAGCTGCTAAAATACATGCTCGTGTGAGGGCAATGAGTTCTGCTGCCTGGGCGGAACGTTGGGCAATACGGGCTGTTTCTAGAATGGTTCGGGCTGTGGTGACAGCGTATGCAGCTGAGGTGGTGCCGTCGGGGAGTTTGATGCACGAACCATCCACCCATAGTTCTCCATCTGGCTCTAGAAAGGCGGTGTCTCTGAGGTCTACTCTACTTTTTGTTTGTTCATCGGTTAGTGTCACACAGTCGTGTAGTGGAGCCACGTTAGGATCGTTCTGGGTAGGGGTAACAGCGTGGCTGGATTGAGGGTGGTGCATCGCTTTAGGGTAATGTGCGGTGCTAGCAGGGTCAACTCATATCCTGTCAGTCGGGCGCTAGTCAAGTGTTGGGTTTTGGTCTGGTTCAGTAGTGTGTCGACTGCATGGGGTACTAAAACAGTGACTGGATTGGAGAGCACTATTCCTTCGCTCTGGCGTATTGATACTGCTGCAGCTGCCACAGCGCGCAGGCACGCTGGCAGTGCTCTGGCTCCTGGATCGAGGGTGGCAGAAAAATATGCACAAGGGCGTTGTTTGTGACCAATTGATTGTTAGGACAGACAATGCACATCCCTCCCTTTCGTGTGTAGAGGAAGAATGGTTTGGAGTAATCTGGGGTTCCTAGGACTGGTGCTGAGCAAAGGGTATTGTGTAGTTCTTTAAAGGCTGTCTGGCATTCGGGGTCCAGGGAGAGGTGAGGGGATGTCCTTAGCTAGGAGGGAGAGAAGGGTTTGACAATGAGGCTAAAGTTCGGTAACCACTGTCTGCAAAACGAGGTGAGGCCTCATCAAAGAGCGGACTTGCTTCTGATTTTTGGGGACAGGGGTGCCTAGAATTGTCTGGATCCTGTCAGGCGTGAGTTTTCTCCCTTCTTTTGATAAAAGGTGACCCAAATAGGTCACTTGTGATTTACAGAACTGCAGTTTCTTTCGGAGACCTTGTGACCATTCTCAGCAAGGAAATGGAGTAGTTTGATGGTGGCTGTGACGGCTATTGGTATGGTGTCTGCTGCTAGAAGGATGTCGTCTACATATTGTATTAGTGCCACTCCATCTGGCAATTGTATGGCGTCCAACTGTCTTTTAAGCGCCTGGCTATAGATACTTAGGCTCTCAGTGTACCCCTGAGGTGCTCTACAAAATCTATATGAACGGGAATTTAGGGTAAATCCAAAAAGATAGCGGCTGTCCTCGTGTATAGGTATGGAAAAGAAGGCGTTCTTGAGGTCGATCACAGTGAAGGTGGTGGCAGTGGAGGGGATTAAAGTCAAAATTGTCGTGATGTCGGAAACTACTGGGTATTGTGGTACTACGACTTTGTTTACCTCCCGCAGGTCAATGATGAAGCGGTAGGCTTTCCCATCTCCTCTCCCTGTCTCTTTACAATCGGTAGTATGGGACTATTACAAACGTTGCTCACTACTTCCTCTACCACCCTTGCCTCTACCAAAGAGTGTATGATCTCTGTCAGTGCCTTCTCACCCTCTGGCGATATTTTGTACTGCGGTACTTTCGGTAGGGTTGCGTCCTGTCGTATTGTTCACGTGTACTGGGTCAATCATCATTCGTCCTACGCCTGAATCAGCCCTAGCCCATAAGTGTGATGGCAAAGTGTCCAGTAGGGATGTGTCAGTCTCAGAGATGGAAAACATGTGCTGAAAAGGGTTCTCTCTATGGCGTTGGGGGTTGTCATACAGGATGACACGCACTCCGTCTGGTGAGCATCTGATAGTCGCATGGAAGTGTTTCAAAAGGTCGAGGCCCATAATGGCGTCTGGGGTGTTAGATGAGAGGAGGAATGTCGTTTCGACGCCATTGCTGTCAAGATTAAAAGGGATGGGTCGGGACAAAGGGTTGGTGGAGGGCGTACCGTCAAATCCTATTGAGGTCACATGTGAGCCTGACAAAGGTGCCCTTGGAATCAGTCGTTTGGATAGTGCACTACGTGTTGCTCCTGTGTACCAAAAATGGCGACCTTGTGCCCAGGACCTCAGCGGTAACATAAGGGCCTTGCTGATCAACGCAGAGCTCGACTGGATCCCTTCCTTGCCCCTGGCTGTCCTATGCAAAGTCGTACGTATTGTCATAATCTGTCTGTTGGTACTGATTCTGTCTGGGATGGTCAAATGCGTTCATTCTTCCTGGCCTTTCCTCGCTTGCTTCACTCTCGTACTCCTCTTCCACGTCCTCTTCCTCTCTGTCCACTTGCTATTTCCCTCGCCCCTCTGCCCCTAGCAGCTCCTAACAAAGCCGGGCATTGGGATTTCCAGTGTCCATATTTTTTGCAAAATGCACATTGATCCTGTCCTAGGTCTTGGCGTCCTACATATGATGTAGATGGATTGTTCCTAGGTGGCTGTACTCTAGGGGTATTCTGCTGGTTTCCTCCCCTATATTGCTCCCTTCCTGTATTCGCCCCCTGGAGTTGTGCTATCATTACCCTTTCCTTCAAGTCCTTCTCTTTTCCTTTCTGTAGCCCTGTCATTTTCGTTTCTCTGATGCTCGTAGTACTGGGCCATTTGGAGAATGGCCGTCGGTTTAGATGCTGCCCAACTACTTTCGCTGGCTTGTGGTTTCTGGGATACATCTGGCAGTAATCCTTTGACGTAGTTCTGCACAAATAAGTGGTGTCCGGTTGCGGTGGACATGTCTTGTCCACTGTAATCAGAACACAGTTTCAAATCTGGAGAAGTACTCTGAGACGTCCTCTTGTGGTTTCTGGCGGCATGCGGTTACTATGGACCAGTCTATCTTTTCTCTGGGATCAGCGTTTCCACTTTCTGCACTATTTTGTCAGGGAGGTCTAATATTGCTTTAACTGGTTTTTGACCAGGGTTCCGCTGTTTATCTAGTGTGTCGAGTTGTTCCCAGGTATGACCAAACAGTTCGGTATGGTCTACTTTCCTAACCTGTTTCCACACATCTGCTGTGCAAACATAACCCGAAGAACAAGTCTATGTCGGCAAGTGTCATTATTGTTGATCCCAGAGCGGTACCTAGCTCGGTGTAAAAGGCGGTGGGTTCTTTCGCAAATCCGGTAAAGATTTACGGAATGTCAAAATGTCCTGTCTGTCCCATGGTTGATACACCCAATTGTAGACCACCCTTCCTCTAGCGTCTTGATGGTTTATATCGTCATTAGTCCCTTGTCCTCTAGGAGGTACCCAGTAAGGGGCAGCTTCTTTTATTGGTATCATGCTATCTGTTTTTTCCACTGGGGGTCCTTCTACCTTAGTTGTCCTGTCCCTATCTATCTGTCCTTGTTCTATGAGGTGACGCAATACTTCTAGTGTGGATGAAAATAGTTCTGCAACATCGTTGTCGCCTTCATCTCCGATGTCTACCTTCCTGTAGAGAGCCACTAATCGCTCGGGCCCTACGTCTTGGTACTTCTCTTCATATGCAGTAAGGGTGTGGTAACAGAGACGTACAATAAAGTATCGTTTGCGGTTTTCAACATAGGAGTTGCATATGTCAGTTACATACTCTTCTGTCTCCTTCCTATCTATGAGGGATTTAACTACTTTATCAATGCCTGCTCGCTCATTTTTACTTAATCGCGGGACCCTGGGCGCTCCTTTTTCTTTTGATCCTACCTCTACTACTGTATCCTTTGATGAGGCATTTGGTGTGGGTGACTCGGTGGGAGCAGAGGCGGTGGAGACTGAGGCGATCGTGCCATCTCCGGCTATACTTTGGTGGTCCTGGCGTTGTACTATGGGATGAGTAGGGGCGTAAGGGGGTGGCATGTATATCATTGGGGGACCTAACAATAAATCATCTACCCCCTGTTTTGCTGGTAACTCGGGGTAAAGAGTTAAGGGCGTTCTAACAGGGCATTGACCTGATATTTTTGATTCCTGTTCCTTTTTATCGATTTTTCCTTTTCTTTTAGTTCATCTTCTAACTTTTTACAGGCTTGGTAAGCTGATTTTCGCGTTTCTTTATCTTGTCTAGCTTCGTCTCTTTTCTTTCGTTGAGCTGCCTCTTTTCGCCATAAACCAAAACTATCAAACATGGCTGGTCTAGCTTCTTTTTGTGGAGAGCTAATTCTAACGTTTCTATTTTAGCGGGATCGAAAGATCCCGTCAGTGGCCACTGATTTACCCGGTCCTTCCTAGTGTACTTATGCCATAGTTTGCTATAAGCTACGGTGGCTAATCCATATTTTACGTACATGTCCTTGTTAGGGTGCCTTCCGGCGGTGCCGGATGACTGACCTCTAACAAACGGTCCGGTCCAAAACAATCAAACAATCTAGAGAAAACAGGCATGACGTATTTAGCGGTCAAAATGAATATCTCAATTAATGTTAGACAAAAGTCTGCACTACCTGTCCTTCGCTGTCTGCAAAGAGAGAATATTCCTATTCTACGTTGTTTGCAAGCAGGGAATGTCTCAAATAACTCAAAAAGGAATACTAGTATTTCAATCAATCAATTTAAGTCATGTTTTCTCACGACCTTACCCGGACCGTATGGACAGTTCTTCGTATTCCCCTTCCAGCGCCTGGTTGTCCTCTTACTCCAACAATCAATGCGGCGTTCCTGTAAGGCCCCAGTCAGGACCGCAGGTCACTCGAGAGAGGTCCGTTCGGAACCGGTGAAGTTCAGTCGATTGGCAGCCAGACGAGGGTCTCTTTCAGGCAGGTGCACTCCAATCATTTAGTCGTTCACTCCGTCGTTAGGACCTCTCTACTGGACCCACGTGTCTCTGATGGGCCCTCGTTGGGTCGCCAATTTGTGAAAAGCAGCGAGTCTCCTGAGATCCCCAATGCTGCCCGGCGCAAGGTCACCTTTAATCCACTTTGGATTCACTATCTAAAATAACGAGGCAGGCGCTGGAAGCTGGAAGGCAAGAAAAAGGTTTATTACTCTTACTGGAGACCACGTCAACTGCTGACACCAGGATGTCTTCAGGGAGGTGTTCTACTGGCAATGCTTTTGGCTCTTCCTTTTATACAGGTTTTACACAATGTATGTTTCATTTATCATGGTTACAAGCTTGAGTCTCCGCCCCGGGCAGGTTGTCACACAAGCCCGACATTGTTTCATCAGCATGGTTACACAAGCCCAACATTGTTTCATCAGCATGGTTACACAAGCCCAACATTAACTCTCCTCCCGCCCAGGTCAAAAACAGACAATTTAATTGCAGCTGGACCTTGCTTCAGGGTCTAAACACAAGTGAGACCGGCCAGATCTAAGAGTCCGTTCTGTTGATAAAAACAGGTCCCATTGTTGGCAAAAACAAGTCTTGCTGTGTGCAGTGCAATAAACCATGCTTGCAAGAGTCTGTTTGGTATTTGTAACCTGTTTGTGCAGGGATGAGAGGAAAGACGAGTTTGAGGCAGCAGGTGATGTTGATGTTTGTCGTGGAATTAGTTTATAGCCCCCAGCACACATATCAGGTTTGGTCAGAGAGTCAGAAGGCTGCTAGAGGACAGGGTAAAATGAAGGTGACCAGAGTACAAAATGGCTGTGGTCAATCAGAATGACTGTAGTTTATGTGCACGTAGGAACTTTCATCAGACAAGATGGCGCAGAATGTTCATGATTGTCGTTTTGTTCTTAACAGATGGTGGCATTGAGGATCGGTTTTAGTGCTTGGCCAATCAGTAGGAGTCCTTTGGTGGGGGCAAGGATCAGATGGAGCCCCGAGTGGATGGTTTCCATGGTGGCAGTGATTTTAGTGGTGGTTACAGTAGACCTAAAGGTCAGGCTTTGTTCATCGGCCATGATGGGAAGTTGAGTTGAAATGGTGCTGGGGTCAGGTTGATTGAGGAAGTTGCTGTACATGGAGGTGACTTTTTACAGGAGAATTCAGAGAACTTATTGCAAAGATTTTGTGAGGGGGTGATTTTGCTGGAGGCAGCAGGAGTAGTGGTAACATTTTTGATTGCAAAGGTTTCCTTGCTGCTGTTAGTGCTGGTATCTATGCAACCTGCAATAGCTGTGTGCTTGGTGTTCCTTATCTGCTGGTGGTAGCATCTTAGGGCTGACTTGAAGAGGTCTTTACTTGCAGTGTCTTGGCATGGTCTCCATTTGCGCTCCAGTTGTTTGCAGTGGTGTTTAGTCGGCCTGACTTCCCCTGTGTACCCGCCGGCCTGCACACTCCAATCTACCCCACTCCATTCTTCCCCAATCTACCACTCTATTCCACTTTACCCAGTATACCCCACTCCAATAATCCCTCGTCCGTGTACCCCACTCCAATCTACCCTACTCAACCCAATCTTCCCCACTCCAATATACCCCACTCCCCCAATCTACCTCACATCACTGTACCACACTGCACTACCCAAATATACCCTACTCCAATCTACCCCTATTTACTCCACCCCAATCTATCCCTCTCCAATCTACCCTACTCTAATCCACCCAGTGTACTACACTCTAATCTCTAAACCCGTTGATTGGTGTGCTGGTCTCAGAACCTGCTTCCATCACCCTACAAGCCAGGAGTATGGGGATATGATTTCACGCAGAACTGTCGCAACTCTACAAGTTAATGCAGTGGCGAGAGGGGTTAATCTTCTGCTCTCCTTACTCAGAACATACCCCCTTTTGCTGCAAACGTTTCACCCAAGTGAACAGGCTAAGAGTACTCTAAATGTCCCACCTGGTTTACTATAACGTCTACACTGGGGTCCATAAAATGTCCATGCTTGGGCCACAAAGATTACCATGCAGCCAACATGTTTTAAATCTACATAATGGTAATATCTTAATGTGCCATCCAAGCACTGCACTTCTTGCCAGTGGAAGCCAGAATTAGATTGAAGTTCTGCACCATCCATAAATCCTACTTGGAAAAGTGCCCAAAATACTTGCAAAACTAAGCCCCACAGTACACCCCAGGCAGAACCCTCTGCTCATCAGCCATTGACTTGATCCAACATTGTTCATTAAAGTGGGTGAGGTTAGATTCCTACGAGTACAAGGTCCAAGACAGTGGTGCTTCCTAAGCCCCTCCTTGTGATTCAGACCCAACACAAGTGTTTAAGGAATTCCTGAAAGCTGAACTATTCACACAGTTTTCTAAGCTGACCAGTTGGAACTCAGGACACCAGCTTTGGGTATCTGCATGAACTAATCAAATGTGTTCTACTTCACTGCTCTTCAGATTGAAAATTGTTCGGACTGCTTTAGACATTTTAGTCCTATAGATTGTTTCTGTAATTGGCAGGTGTTAGCAACAGAACTTTTTTTTTTTTTGGTCTGGTCTTCCTTTTTTCACATTGACTGTGATAGCCTCTGGCCATGAAGCAGTTGTTGGGGAGCATATCCGCTATTCTTTTTCTGCACAAATTTCCATATTTTTTCAGTCTTCATTTCCATACACACCTGTGGCATTCTCCAAGTTCCCTAAATCATTTGCACACCTTCCTGCAATCCATGTTTAAGGTCGGATGAACTGAATGGCTGTCTTGTTGTTGTTTGTTCTGCAATGACCTGGAACTGCTAATTATCTTGTGGGGCCACTTTACACGAAGTGGCCTGGGGCACAACAGGTGTTGGTGCCTGAGGCACTTTGGTATTGTAGAAGGGGCTGCAGGCTCTTGATGGCCCCCTTCTGTATTATGGACTGCATTTATGCAAAAGGTGCTGTGGTGCAGGCCTAAGTTGTTGCTCTGTCATTTGCATGGGGATGTTTGTATTACAGAAGTGGGCACATGGGGAACAGGCCGGCGGGGAAGGGGGTGGGGGGGTGGGGGGGTTAACTGATGTGCAATTTGTACACAAAATATGCGTAGCCTGTGTCTCAGATTTTGTCTTGCCCTCACCAAGTTTGCACCCTATGCAAGATGTATGGAGTCTCTGGGACCCTGGGCACCCTTTTCCCTGCAGGGTGCACTTACTCAGGCCTGCCAGGCAATCCTAGCTTGATACTGGTCCCTCTGCATTAAAAGACAGACTGGTATTTTCAAACCGCTAGTCCACCCTTCAGTGCTGCACTGTCTCACTGAAGGTGGTTGGGGCTGTAAAAACAAAGGTGTATGTTTGAGATATTGAAGAGAGACAGTACTGGAACCGTGTTTTCTATTCCGTGCAGAACTAAAATTCACAACAGCTTTCCTAATAACTATTGTTACACTTGTCCATGACAAAAGAGCTGAATTGGACATGAACAAAATCAACATTTTCCCCATCTACAGAGTTTTCAGATGGCCCGATATATAATTCTTATTTGACCAGTTCATGCAAGTTTTTTTTTTTTTTGGAGCAATGAAAATTCAGAAAACCGTTCTGATAAGTGCACTAAAGGCTTTAATATAACTACTGTTTTAGCAGAGTTCCAGTCCTATGGCTTATACCGCCAAAGACTTCTTACAGTAATCCAATATTTTAAAATTTGACCTTCAAAAATGTTTAAATAAAAATTTGTTCAAATGAATACATCCTATTTTGTTTTAATTTTTTTGGGGAGTAAAGTAGCTGGAGTCTTTGCAATATAAACTCGGTAGTTGTAAGAGTGTTTTTTCCCCAGGGCATGATGGGCTGTTTGCACACCTAGCCCATGGACAACAGTTTTCCGTTTGGGTGGGAACTTTGTGGAGTAAAATATCTATCTTTTTACTTGTTCTAAAGATATTCCATTTAGTTGCGACCTGAACCGTTACCTCTTTGTGGTACTCTGAGAAGATGATTACTTTACTGTTTGCAGGGTTTACCTTCAGATCCATTGTAATGCCATAATATTAATTGCAGTGGCTTAATCATATACACTTTAAACTTTTTTTATAATAATAATAAAAACACTTGTAAAGCACCTTGTTACACCAACTGGTGTGTCCCCGTGCTGGATGACACTCTCCAGAAAGGCTGGAAGGAAAGAGGGGTTATAGAACAGGGACATGATGTACGCAGACCTCACAGCTGGTTTTCAATCTTTTCCAGAAAATCTTTTCCGATGGCTCCGTTCGGAGAAAGAGGGGTAGTGCTTTCCAATTTTTGGCTGTCAGGTAGCCAAACGAGCGTGCACCCATTCTGGCTCTTAAGACTTTAGGGACTTTGACCAGGTGGGTGCCTGTTGACTTAAGATGACGGGCTGGGTGATGAGGGATGAGAAGATGGTGAAGATAGCTAGGGCCTTTGCCCTGTAGACTCCGATGGCAAAAGCACAGGGCTTTGAAAATAATTATTTTCTCAATAGGTAGCCAGTGCAGGGCTTCAAGGGCGAGGCTCTTCTAGGTAAGTTAAGAACCAGGCATGCTGCCACATTCTGGATACGTTGCAGCCTGTGGAGACCCTTTTTTGCTGCTCCAAGATATAGGACATTTCCATAGTCCAGCCGGGACGTTACAAGAGCATGAACCAGGGTTTTCCTGGCTGAGACAGGGAGAATGTCCAGGGTTTTTCTCAACCTTGTGAGAATCCTGAAACATTTCCCAGCAACCTTCCTAGTGTGAGTTTCAAAGGACCGTTTGGGGTCCAGCCAGACTCCTAGATTTTTGGCTTCCTCCTTTGGAGTGGGTAAGGGGCCCAGCGTCTGGGGCCACAAAGCTGAGGACCAGATGGAGGGAGACTTCCCTATGACCAGGACCTCTGTTTTACTGCCATTCAATTTGAGGCAGTTCCTCCACATCCAGGAAGCAAGGTCACTCAGGCAAGAGGAGAACTGGGTAGCTGCAACTTCCAAATTCTGGGACAGAGTGATAATAAGCTGCGTGTCGTTCGCATAAGGCACAATGGTAACCTTGTGTCTTTCCACAGTCTCGGCCAGGGGTCCGATGTAAGATTAAAAAGAGTTGGGCTCAAAATTGAGCCTTGTGGGACCCCTTGCGAGAGTGGGATGCATTTGGAAATATATGGGTGCAGCGCTACTTGGAAGCTGTGATCCTGGAGGAAGGAGGAAATCTATTTTGGGGCTGCTCCCTCAAGCCCACAAGACCTAAGACGCTGCAAGAGCAGTCTGAGATACTGTGTCGAAGGCTGCGCTAAGGTCCAGTAAGACCAAAGCTGTAGTCTGACCTTCATCTGTACGCCTACGTAGTGTCTCCGTGGCGAAGTATCGCTGACTCCGTAGAGTACCCGGCTCTAAATCCTGATTGCGTGGGATGGTGGAGGTTGTGCTGATTAATGTGCGCAACCAATTATGAGTTCACTGCCTTCTCTGCTATTTTAGAGAAGTAGGGCAGGAGTGAGATAGGGCACAGGTTGTCCAATAAGCCCTGATCAGCAAAGTTTTTTTCTTTAAGGGGAGGACAACCGCCTGTTTCCACTTGCACGGGACCTCCCCACAGCTGAAAAAGAGCTCCAGGAGTTGCTGTGTATATAAGGCAATATTACATCCAGACCTTGCCTGATGGGGAGCCAGATTTGATGCTTAGAGCTATGGCTTTTATATCTTCCAACGTTGGAGGGGAGAAATCTGAGAGGGGATTACCCCACACTGCCTGGATACTCTTGGGTTGAAGAAGTGTGCCATCACGGGCCTCATGAGGAAAGGAGTCCTATATTTTGGATACCTTCGAGGCAAAGAAGTTGGCAATCTGGTTGCACGACTCTGGAGAACTAGTGGCAGGAGCCATGGTTCTCTCTAAGGAGGATAAATCTTTATGGTTGGAGAACAGTTCTTTGAGAGAATTATCCGCTTGCTCTATTCTATTGTTGCCTCCATTGGCGTTCTAAGTGCTTGCAGGATTTTTTTGTTATCAAGAGATCTTCATTGAACCACGGCACCACTTTGGTTAGTGGTCCAGGGAGCAACTACATCCAGTGCTCTGACAATCCACTCATCGACTGCTGTGTCGGCAACTTTACTCTTCAGATTCATAGCACAGGTAGCCAACATATTTAGCCGTCAGGAAAATTTGCACATATTGGTAGCCATGTTGGGACTGTATTTATTTTAATTAAGGCTGTTCTACCTACCGTTTATCTGTAGGATTATCCACATCTCTGCTTTCTCTGCGAATCTGTATCATATAAGCATTAGTCTGGATGATTATCCCTCCTACTCTACAACTCGGTACCAGCCAGATTTTGAAGCTTCCAGGAGCTCTTGCACTTTAGAAGAGCTGTGAAAACATGGCTGTTTCTAAGATAATTTACATCATCCCATAATCGTTCGAATGACCCCGGAACAATAATTGCTCCTTTTTAGTATAATATTCAGGCCACAGTTATGCACCAGCCAAACCAGCGCACACTCCTCATGTTCGCAAGCGCTCCAACAACTGTCTATGCCCAGTCAAGTTACAAAGGGCTTACTTGTCTGACATGGGTATTATATGACGATATAAATTCATACATAACTCTCCTGGCCCTTATTAATATGACACTCAATTGTCCTGCAGCAGATTGTAGGGTAAACAGTCTGCATATTAAATCCCTTATACTGTTTGGCCTTCTTACACTCTCATAAGACAGAACCACTACAGGTCATGTACATTACCAATACTGCCACAACCACTATTGAATAATGGAACAGATGTGCCACATACCGCTGGCCACGGAACACACAAATTTAGTCCTCATGAAGGTGCCAAAAAACTATAATGTTCTCTCTGTGGCATCTCACAGACTTTCATATAAGGGAGGTTGGCACTGACATCCATACCAGCAGATCTCCTCATAATCACTTCCTCTGTTCTATGCCTGCTCAGGTCCATAAATCTAAGTAAAAATCTCCAAATGGGCACCTCTGTGCGGCAACCAACCTAGTGGATTATGAATGAGCACGAGGGAGCTGCAGAACTGATCAAAGCTGCTGGCTTACCAAAAACTGTAAACTGAGCGCCTGTGTCTCAAACTTCACCCATCATCTCAAACATCCTCATCCATAACACTGCTAAATACTGCGTCCCATAACCAGATTACCACACCTTGTTCATCATCGTGCATGGCATGGAAATACTTCTCACAGAGGAGAAAAACAAAGGCAACACCTTTCAAAGCACACACCCTACTCGGTGTGGCATGCTTCCTATGTAATCAAGTGATTAAGCACTCCACTTAGGGGTAGTTACTGCTATGTAAATATCACAATATCAATACAGTAGTGTTTGAGAACACAGTGGGCAAGTTTCTAAGTCTATGCTGTATGCCAATTGCAAATCGTGTTTTAAAAAAAAAAAAAAATGTATTTATTTTTTTGCACAAAGTACAGTTACATATGAATCGGTCTTCACAGGTTGATTTCTCATTATCCCCAGCTGGAGCAATATTTTCTAACATTTAATCACTTTTGAAAAAGAAAACAAAACCTGGTTCTCATGGTCTGGCTATTCTGCTCAACATGTCAATGTTTTTTCTGTTTTTATGGTGAGCTAGCAGTATAGGAAGGAACACAGCAACCTACACTACTTTCTAGTGTTCTCCACTCCCGAAGTGCTAACCTTTAGTTCTTTAAGGGGAGGGAGTCGGTGTGCCAGGGCAGAAAGCAAACAAAACTCCTTACCGTTTGTGTAGTTGACAATCCTCTCACTGTTTGTACCTTTTACTGTATGTTCAGGTTTCCAATGAGTCCCTGGTGTCTCCAGGACTGATCCGTGTTTTGTCTAAAATTATTACAACAGTGTGTAAACTGGGGTGTTAACTAATTCTGAGGTAAACATCCTAGCGTTATTAAACCGTTTAGGAAATGTTATATACATATACAGAGAGAATGACATTGGTCCCCAGTATGCAACCCTGCTTAAGGCCATTATAAAACTGTGTACGATTACCTAAGGCCTTGTCTGCAACCATTAATGTTGAACACAAACTATCTACAAAAGTATCCTGAGAATGCTATCCGAAATCCAGAGAGCAGTCCTCATGTGCCACAACAAACATATAGCTTTTGATAAGGTTCAGTGAGAACAGACGATAAAGCAGTGCCCCAGGATGGAAACCTTTTTATACAAAATCCTATGTCACACTTATATTAAGACCAGAATATTTGTTCTGAAGTCCTATCTGTTTTTGGCCAGCCTAAGTTCAAAGCTGTTCAAGTACAAATTTACAAAATGTTTTCCTGCTGCAGGAAACTTGGCAGTGATTTTGTGGATTGTCCTTTGGGCATTTTTGTTTTGTGGTAGGTAGCAAAAGTTTGGGGTAGTGCCAGTAGAAACGCGTCCTAAATAAGGACACATTTTCCCCAGCTGATTGTGTGCCATTAACATGCAACACTTGTGTTAGTTTGGTGAGGTACTGATATTCCTTATAATGGACTCAAGTAGGATAAAAAATGTATAATAGCATGAGGAAACATCCTAAACCAACCTAGATGTGTCTTTACTAGCATGTATTTAATAATCCATGCTGGTAAACTGAGGAATTGTGGAAGCCTCCTGAACAGTAGTAGTACCTGTGATTCTGGAAACTAAGGGCCTGATAACGAGGTCGAGCAGACTTGCGTCCGCCAGACCCCGTTGCAGGTTGAAACCGTCTGACCATAGGTCGGCGGCTCCGACCACACAATTTGGATGCTACCGCCCTATGGGCTGTCGGAAACGTTTTTTTTTTTTCCTTCAATGTCAGCTTGTGCGGCGGGTGAAAAATGCGGTGCCTGCTGCACGTTGCACGGATGTTTAGTGGGGTACCATAGGTGCCCCCCAGGCCCTATAGCAGAGGGACGGGGGCCCTGCTAGGGGCCCCCAAAGTCACTTTCCGACAGCCTTTTCATGTTGGAAAAGGCGACATGAAAAGGCTGTCGGAAAGTGATATTATAATCCAGACGGTGCCGAGGCTGGCTCTGCCGTCATTATGGGATTGTGATTGTTTCCCATGCTCCGACGAGCCCGTCTGAACAGCGGGCGGTCCTTCTGCCAGATGCCTCCGCCTGCTACATCATAATGCGGCAGGCGGACCGCAGGGGCAGATGTCGGTCAGTTGCGGATCTTAATCGGGCACTCAGTGCAAAAATCTGTGGGTTCAGATCATTGGAAGCATTATGTAGGGAGCATCAGATTTAATTTTCCTGGGATCTTCTCTGTTCATTACCTTCACATAATCAAGTACATGACATTTATGATTAGAAGTCAGAAAATCTATGCCATTCATTTATAGCGTTGGTTAACTTTTTAATTGAGATCTTTAACTATTCTAGTAAATAGACAGTGGGGATTTTAGTGGAGAAAGTTACAAAATCATCTGAGAATCTGTTGCTGCCAGATCAATAAAATTTGTGTACTGAGTTGTTAGTTATAAAGAAATAAAATGCAAACACTGCACGACTGGAACATACTTGGTTATTCTGAGCATTAATAAGCTCTTGCCGATATGTATACAAGAAACTTGGCACTTGACGGTTTTGCTACATTTGATTACGGGGTGTTGTCAAATTTTGCAAAATGACATGCCAGAGATGACAGTAATGATAAGAACCAACTGTACCCTGTTGTCTTGCAGGAATTGAAAGGTCGTGCTCCAAGAGTCATTAAGGTGCTAAACCTTAGGGGGTGAATGAGTATCTGCAAGTGATAGATCAAGAGTTATGGGGTTCTGTGCCGAGTGGACTAGAGACTTATCTATTCGAATGTAATCCATTCTCGGGAAGGTATGAGGTGAGGTGGGGAGTAGAACGTGTAGTCGCTACCACTCCGGTTGAATAGTCTCCAGATATCGAATAGATTGGTGTTCTTGCAGCAAAGTTTTATCTGTTTGTGATACCTGGGTCCAGAGAATTTGTTGAAGTACCAACCTGTAAGGAGACCCATGGCGTAAAAGAATGAATGGTATGGGGTTAATACCACAAGCGTGAAGAAGGCCGCAAGAGATAACCGGAATGCAGCAGTGCCTGGTGGCATAATGAGGGTGAAGCCATGCACAAAAAAACATGTGCAAGAACACTGTAGCTCAAAAGCACATGAGCATGCACAAGCACAGAAGCATAGTGGCGCATAGCACACTGAGGGTATATAGGCAGTAGGTGGGACGCCCTGAAAGCCACTCTGAGGCACCTTAATGAACCTAGTTGCTACCAGAAACCAATTCCTGACTAATCATCTCGTCTCTATCAGAGATCAAGTCCCTAAAGTAATCCATCAGACACCCCGCTGGCTCCCTGGACATCCCTAAGCTGCTCAAAGTACAATATGAATACAACCAAATACTAAGTACTGGGGCGTAGAAATGGGTGGACATTGCCAAGGCAGAGAAATTAACCTCTAGAAACAAAGCTGGGAAGGCCCTTGCTAACTATTGAAATGCTTCAAAAACAAAGCTATCACCACGGTCATCAAAAACAAATCTGGCCTCAGTTACTGCCCCACCAGAGATTCTGGAGGTCTTCCTTAATGTCAGCTTTGACCTCTACACCACAATACAATCCACCCCAAACATTGCATATCATACCTGAACACCTGTTCACTCCCATCAGCTTCTGCAGAAGACGGCCCAATCACCTCTGAGGAAATCTACTCCGCCATTAAATGCCTCACGCCAGGCAAGGCTCCAGGCCCGGATGGATACTCGGTGACTTTCTGCAAAACGTTCCCTGCTTTTCTATCAGAACCTTTACTTGCCCTGTTCCAATCGTATGCCTCCACTGGCTGCATCTCCGGCTCGGCCTCTGAGGCCACAATAGTTGCCATCCCGAAAGAAGGAAAAGACTAATTGGATGTGAAAAACGACAGGCCGACATCATTAATCAATATAGACTGTAAACTATACGCCAAAATCTTGGCTCAAAGACTAGAGAAATTGATACTAAAACTCATCGCTCCCACCCAAACTGGATTTTTGAAAGGTAGGCTAGCCGCCGACAATATCAGTCTTCTGCCCTGCTCTTCAAAAAGCTTGATCCTCAACCACTGCGGTGATGGCTCTCCACGCAGAAAAAGCCTTTGACCAGGTCTCCTGGACCTTTCTACTCGAGGTATTGCTCAAATTCTAACTAGGCGAGGGCTTCATCTGATTGGCGATGGCTCTTTATGCAACACCAGTGTCGAAAGTCAGGATAAACGGCTGCTTTTCCAACTCTTTGCCATTAGACCAAGAGATGTGCCCTCTCTCCACTCCTGTTCTTATTAGTTATCAAACCCCTCTTATGAAGTTGGTAAGCTGGAGGTTGATGGCCTTCTCCAAGACTTTGGCAGGGAAGAGCGAGATGGGTCGGAAATTATGTTTGAGTTAGTTTGGGTTGGCTGTGGGTTTCTTCAGGAGGGGTTTGACCTCTGCGTGTTTCCATGCGTCGCGTGCTGTGGTGATGGAGATGTTGAAGTCCTGGGGGAGAAATGGGGGGGAGGGGCTCCAATGACTTGCTTCCTAGGTTGAAGATGTGATGAGATCAGAGGTCCGGAGTGGATGGAGTCCATGATAGACATGGTGTCTTCCGGTGAGAGTTGATTCCATTCGGTGGATGGTGGTGTCGCTAGGAGTGCGGGGGTGGGTGAGGTTAGTAGGTTGAGGATCGAAGTTGCTGTAGATGTCGGTGATCTTGCGGTGAAAGTCTGCCAGTGTGTCGCTGAAGGCTTGGGAAGGGTGGATGGTGTTCTCAGTGGAACAGGCGAACTCCTGAACAATATTGAAGAGTTTCTTGGTGTGGTTGGTGCCCGCGTCAAGGGGGGGGGATTCTTTTTTGGTTTCCTTGAGCAGTTGGTAGTAGCTGTTGAGGGTGGCCCTGAAGGAATTGCGGTTAGCGGGGATCTTGTCGGATCGCCAGAGTCTTTCCAGTTTCTTGCAGTTGTGTTTGAAGGTCAAGTTCGGAGGTGAACCAGTAGGCTTGCATGGTGGTTCTTCCCCTGGGAGTGTTCTTAAGTGGGGGGGCAATGGTGTCTGTGGTTGAGGTGATCCTGTTGGAGAAATTCTGAATGTTGAGTTCAAGGGAGTCCGCGGCTGGTGGTCTGGTTTAGTTCAGGGCAGTCTTCCAGAGGGGATTGGTAACTTTGCCCCAGTTGCGCCCGGGAAAGAAGGGGTGTCTCGCGAGGGCTTCCAGGGGGCCGTCTATGGTGAAGTGAATAATGCTGTGGTCTGTCTAGGACAATGCAGTGGTGTGGGAGAACTTGGCGCGGTGGTTGGTTGAGAAGATGGGGTCCAGGGTGTCATGTGCTGTGCGTGGGTCGGTGACTAGCTGAGCGAGGCAGATGATGCTCATGTTTTCGAGAAGGGCGGTGGGGTTGGAGTTGACTTCGTCTTCGAGGTGGAAGCGGAGGTTTCCCAGAAATATGTAGTGGGTGGAGTCTAATGCTTGGAGAGCGATGAAGTCCAGGATGGCACTGCAGTAGCTGGTGTGGGGGCCTGTGGTCTGTAGGCGAGGCTTCCTCTAATGGTGGTTTTGGCATTTGGTTTGATCTGGGAGTTGAGGTGTTCCATGATCGGAGTGGTGGTGTCGTCGTCCAGGGCTGTGCAGTAGAGGGAGTCTTTGTGGATGTTGGCAATGCCTCCGTCTGGTTTGTGGAGGCGGTGCGATGGATCATCTTGTGTCGGGGGGGGGGGGTGTGGGGGGGGTCGGCGGAGGGTGTGGCGGTGGCTCTGGACGAGGGGGTGAGCCAGGTTTCGATTAATATCACATTGTTAGCGAGTGTGGTTAAGGTGTCCCAGACCTACATGGCGTGCTTGCCGAGGGACTTGACATTGCGTAGAGCGCAGTGGAGCTGTGGTCTTTGGAAGTTTGTTGGAGTCTGATTGGAGGTTGCGTTGGTTGCAGGGGAAGCAGACGTTGTGGCAGTTGAAGGGTCCTTTTGTGGAGCTGGGAGAGGCAGTAGAGTACTTGTCTCGTGGCTTGTTTGCGAGGTTCCAGAGTTCGTTAGCTGGGCAGCGATGGCGGGCTGCGGGACCAGGGGTCCTGGCGCTGGGCGCGGTCGAGGCACAGATGGGCTTGCCTTTGGTGCCAGTGGCGCGCCCGCAAGCAGCCTCCATTAAGTAGTCCCGGGAAGGAGGGAAGGGCAGGAGAGTGGTGCGAAGAACTGGCGCAAGCTGGTGGGCGGGGGCGGCGAGAGTCTGGGCAGAGCCCAGCGACCATGGGGCAAGCAATACTAAAACACTAGGAGAGAAACCAAAATACAAGAAAAATGGGCACGAGTGATACCGAAAAAATACAATCAGAAAAATAAGATTATCACCAGTCTCTGTTCCACTCCTTGCAAAACGTGAACTGGTTTTGCTTTGGGGCAATGGGCTGGTCCCCACGAAGACAGCCTGGCTCAAAAGTATGTCACATTTTGACAAAATTAGTGAGGACTATTCAGTTACAACCACACCTCAAGGCCTAAAGATGTTTGGAAGCCCCTGAGGGATTACTTGCCGTCCCTAGAGTCCCAACGATTCCAGCTGAACACTAACTCATTATTCCAATGTATACTTCTCTCTTCTGCACTATCTCCTCCATTATGTCTGCACCGCCTTACCTCTATTATTTTATGAGATGTTTTTGTCATTCTCTCCTCTACCAACACTTTTTCAATATTCATTACTAACTTGTATAATCTGCTGCACCATGTCGACAACTTGTACCTTTTGTACTGGTATGGTTTTTTCTTTTTGAGTATTCTGTTTCATCATCAAATTTCAATAAATACATTTAAAAAAAAAAAAAGAAATTCTGGGATTTAAAGGGATTATTCTGGAGAGTGACTTCTTAATACAACCATTTATTTTAAAGAAAGACCTTGCTCTTCTACCATAAAATTCAGTTGAAGTGACTTCTCCTTCGGTTCTGCCTTATGGACTGGTCTAAGATTAGAACTCAGTCACTCTTTGTACTTCATAGGTCTCCTTGGACTCTAGAAATTCTGTGCAGCTCTAATATAAGGCAGACGTTTGTGTAGCGATAGGCTGTTCTGTCACAAACATGATGGATATCGCGTTCATCTTATTACAAGTGCATTATACACTATGGCATTTACAATTAGAGGAAATGGATATCTGTCACTTTTTTGACAGAGTAACACATCCACCACACTTTAAATCCGGCTCATGGTTTCCAGCCTCTGCTGCTAGAGGAATAATGAAGGACCCAGCACTATTGAACGTAATATATACTTTTCTGTTTTCATTCTGGGCTCGTATCTCATATCTTTGGGGCCTGGGTTATTACCCTGACACTCCCACCTCTAGATTTTCTACCTCCTCTCCTGCCATTGGTAGGATGCAAAAAGGGCAAAACTGTTGTGAAATCTCCATCTCATATTGGGTGGCCCACATCTTGAATGCCTCGGACTACTAGGGCCACAACTAGAAAATCTGCTTGCCAGTCTATCCAGTGTGGAAAGGCCTCGGTGGTCACATGGGATTGAGTCTCCCTGGGCGAATAGTTGCACTCTTCATACACAAATGTCTGCCAGTTTAGGTGTAGCCATTAGAATGTAATGCTCTATAAAATCTGCATCCTTGTCCATAGCCATTTAAGTTCCTCGATGGTTAGCAATTGTAGTTACTGCTCGGTTCACTCTGATGTGGTGGCATTAGAACAGACTTGGCATCAACCATTTGTGATGCAGTGGTAAGGAATTGGCACAGTTATTGCACTGCCTCATCTCAGCAAAGAGAAACTCCTAAAATGGCAGTATGCGTTATCTTGGTATTGTAACTTTGATACAAAATACGATCTTGCTACTTTTACATGATTAGGTATCTTAATCCACAGGCCTGTGAATAGAGAAATTCTGGAGGAAAGGAGTGATGCATGTGGATATAGCATTTACAATAACTTTTTAATGTTGGAAACGTTTTTTTTTGTTGTTTTTTTTTTACTGAGTTCTCGATGTTTTGCGTATAAATGTTTTTTTTATAATTGCTCTTTTGATATAAACTGACCACGTAGGCTGTTTCTAGACTCGTGAACTTTGTATCTAAATTGTAAAGTGATAGGAAATTTCTTCATAAGAATTGAGAAACTGCTTACGCTAACGAATATTCGTGTACAAGATGCATTAAGGCGGTCAAATTTAGTATGTAAATCTTGTACTGCACACACTTATGTAAAGTAGAAGAATCCTTTTATGTCATGGGTTTAAAGCTTGACATGACTTTCAAAGAATGAACACAAATAGTTTGTATTGCTATCACAGGTTCTCAAATCCAGTAAAAGATATCAAAATACTGATGCACCCAGACCTTAGGAAGCCCAACCTTCTCAAAGTGGGCAACGGCACCAGAGTTGCAATTGTCAAATTGGAATAGTCCCTTCGGACTCACCTTCGGAAATCTACAAGCTCTCTTCTGTTCATTTTAGGCTAAGTGACTGCTTGTTGAAGGGTAGTTCCTTGAACCAGCATCATTGAATCCTAGAATATGAGCGTAGGGTGTAGAGTGACCTTTGTCGTCCAATTAAGAGTTTGTTTAGACCTTGAAAATCAAAAGTAAGTTTGAGTAAAAATCTGATGTGCAAAAGGACATATAAACCAAGTGGTGTAAAATTAACAATGGCTCGTGATTTTTAAAAATTTTTTTTTTAGCTATTTCTTTCAGGAGCAATGCAATTGGAACTAAAGTATTTGCAAGGAAGTCCAGAAACCTCTATAAAAATGCATATATGTCTCAACAATTCTAATCTTTTTGATTGTTTGCGTTTCTGGTATTAACTGAGCAAAAGGGTACATATTTGCGGCACATGTATGCTTGCCTATATGCTGTCTTGCTAATCCATATCAAGACCTTCGCTTTAATTCAGAATTGCACTGATTTAAAGTTATTTTTATTGAACTTCAGGCTGCTACAAATCCCACATGTAGTGAAATCCAAGAAGTGTGCAGCACTGCTGGGTTAAACGCAATTGCCGAGGTAACTTGGACTATTTTGCCCTACTTAATTCATTTGTATCCTAAATGATCAATGAATCAAATATTTAAAAATTGTTTGCTCTGGAATCCTAGAATAACAAGATGTATCCCAGAGAGTGGAACCGTGATGCACAGTTCAGAGGTAGAGTGCGTGTGCAGTTAAAAACCGAAGACGGCGGTCTTTGTTTGGAGCAATTTCCATCACGTAAGTTTGAAAATGTTACCTTTTAGCAGGGGGGTGAGGACGTGAGACCAGAGTTTGGATGCGGCTAAAACAAACACCCCACGTGCGTTATTTTCCAGTAATGGAAGATGTCAAGTTACTTATTTGCATAACTTGTCCTCTCGTTTACATACTTTTATACACTAAATGCAGAATTACTTTTATGGCACTGCATGTCATTCATTTATAGCTTTCAAGTTATTTGATGTAGGAGCATGCCTTAACTTACTTGGAGATTAGTCTTGGATATTTATTGTGAATTCAGTAACAAATGTCTCCGGATAAGATGAAGGGATTGATATCTTTGATTTTACAATTTTTTACATGCATGTTAGGTTTCCTTTTAGGCGTGGCCTAGAGGCCATTGTAGCAGTCTTTCAAGGCTCTAATAAAAAAATTAATGAATTGGAAAATGCATACATATGCATACAAAGAGGATTTGTGTCAGTCATTGGTCTATTTAACTGCCATTCACCTTTAGTTTTTGCCCACCACAACATCCCAATCTAACTTTTGGTAATACTGTACTGAGTGATGGCATTTGGCCTCATCATTTGCACGTCCACCTAAAAACAAGGGCACCCAGTTCCAATGCTGGTTGACTACTGCTTTGCAAGTGTTCTTTATATCCATTTTTGTTAATTTTTAGTCATCCTTGTGTATAAGCTGTCTTAATGGTACAGTAATTCAAAGGAAACAGTGTTTTCTGTGCATCAACAAGCATCCTATGTTCGATTGAAAACTGGAAATGTCTTACTTTATGTACCCCTGTCGGCTAGGAAGCAGCGGTATGCTTTTATATTAAAATTGTGATTTTTCTCTTTATATTTAAAAGCATAATTTGGGAGACTGCATTTTCTTCTCTTTGTGGTATATGCCCGCAATGAAAACAACTAAAAATGCAGCTGTTACACCAGCTTGCCAGATCTATTTCTTTGTCAGTGCTTAATTTTTGTGTTAATGTTTGTCAGGTTTTTTTTCTTGAAGTTTTTAACTTTGTCATTTTACTTTGATCTTTCCCAGAGCGGGGTCATCAGTTTTACTTTCCATAAACCCCTGTCTGATAATTATGACCCTAATGTGTTAACGTCTGTTTGTAGGTCAAGCAATAATGTTGCACGTAGCAGAAATGATTCCAAAATTGAAAACAAGGACTCAGAAGGCTGGAGGTGGGGACCAGACTCTTCAACCTGGGGAAGGTGGTAAAAAGAGCAAGAAGAAAAAGAAGTGATTGAGCGACGGCCATTTGTCCTGCTACTATTTGGACTGTGTTGGGGAAAACAAAACTATGTATTTTGCCTCTTGAGCTTGTACTGGCTGCAGAACTTCAAGCTAGTACCTGTTGAAAATCTTATCTACGGAAACTCCACTGTCCATAAAGGGCTTATGTCTGAAGTTTACTGTTGCTGTATGTGGCGATCCACACCACATACTGGCTATTGCACCTAAACTACATTCGGAATAAAAATGTGTCCTGCAAAATATTTCTTGCATATCCCGTTTCAAGACCTGCTGCATTTAACATAACGAGTCTTAAGTTTGAATTCCATCCTTGTGGTAAGAAAACAGCAAATTTGACACAAACGTTTTAGGTCCTTTTTTAAATTGTTTTCTTTTGATCACATGATTTTGAAAAATAGTAAATGTATTCTCTTTTGGTGTGAAATTAAATCTCAATTTGCCTTTGATACTTTGAAAGCAAAGCCAACAACCATGATTTTCTGAAAATATTTATGGATTTATTTGTCATAAGGGGATCTGTGACCTGTAGTTCCCTTCTTTGTAAGATGGTGGATAGGATTAATAGCAGTTTGATCGGAAACGAAAGTAAATCAATAGATTAGTGATGCATTTTTAAAAAATAAATCCTATTGGAAAGAATGGTTTTCAATGTTTTTTATTGAATGGTTATGAAAATTTGACATTGAGGATTAGATCTTGCACATGGTGAAGTGAAAAGGCAGTGTCATACTCTGACTCCAGGATACAAATTTTTCCAGAAAGCAATGGTGTCACTGAAAGCAGAGGTTGGGAATGGGAGCCATTGAAGAATGTCTGTGGATGTGGAAGCTAATGTGTGAAAACTGTTCTCTCCTTGTTTGGGATGATAGACCGTGCTTTTTTAAGTCTTCAGATCAGGATGTATCTCTTTACATGAATGGTGGGAGCGATCTGACACAGAATGGTTTTGATGTAGTTTGAATGGGTTGGGTGTCTTCCCTCCTGCCTCCGTGGATTGTTTCGTACATGGAGTTTGTTGCGGTTTGCTTCTTGATCATGCCTGATAGTATGTATTAGCTTTGGGAAGAGCAAAATTGTTTTACAATGGCTTTACCTTTTTCTTTTTACACATTCATCAACAGATATAGATTTCATAAATATGTGGGTGGCTTTTGGATTAAGTGATGGCCACTTTTGAGTCCGAGCCGGTCATGCGGAGCAGGAGTTTGAGATTACAGCATTGTCCTGTCCTGCTAGGTTGGGTGACTGAGATTTGTCTATTAATTTGTTTTATCAGTAATTACCTCGGGCACCATTCACAAAAGAGCTGGAGAAGCACACTACGGGTTAGTATGGTGAACCTGCGGGACTCCCCTCATGATTGACTGTGAGCGGTGCTGCAATGAGACAGTGACATCTGGCCTAGCCAGTGGGCTCCCAGAATTAAAGACTACTATGTAATTCCCATTCTGAGAGGGTCACAATGGACCAGGGGGCATTGAATCAGTGAGTTAAGATGCCATAGAGCCTAAGGTACTACTGCTGTGGTGGCTGAAATGTAACAAAGAAGCCTCAATGTCCTTAGCAGGACCCTGGTCTGTTTCGGAGAGGCCTTGGGTGAACCTGAAGAGTTGGGAACCTCCTCCCCAGGTACGTGCAAAATTAAGCACATACATTGTGAATTGACGATCTTTTGCTGGCTTGAGATCGAACCTTTTTAAGTTCAAAAGGATAGGAATTCTTGAATCGTCTGGCCTACCCTGGGGGGAAAAAACCCAAATTAGCCAGCCATCCAGGTTTGGCAACAACTGACGACTATTAAACTGAAGAAAAGCCACCAATAGCGCCTATACCTTTGTGAATCCACAGGGAGCAAAGGACAAGCTGAAGGGCATTACTGAAATAATTATTTTTTTTCTCTCGCAGAGCAGATCTTCGAAACATTTGCGAAGAAAGATAGATGGTAATATGAAAATGTGTTCTAAAAATCCAGGATGGCCCATAGGTCTCCTGGATCCATCAACAGAACGATTACAAGAAGTGATGTTATTTTGAAAGTCATATTAGATGAGAAACCTAACTCCTTTATAGGCCAAGCCTCCCATGAAGGCTTGAAAACAACTAGCAGGATGGAGTATATCCCTTTCACCGATTGCTGGGGGGATATTTAATGCAGTATTGTCTTCTGTACAAGTGGTGTGACTCTTTACAGAAGAGTCTTTTAGTTCCCCTGTAGAAGGTAGAGGAATGTGGCGAAACAAGGTAAACGGGGAGTCCCTTTGTTTTCAGGGCTGCAGTGGTAATCTGGGAAACACACCTTTTGTGCTTACTGTCACACTTCAGCATCTGCACTAATGACCATGTATGTTGGAAAACATACATGTATTGCTATAACCTACTTAATATATGCATTGTGACCAAGAGGCATATTGCTATTATTGGAGTTACCATAAATGTGAAAATGACACCCATTTCTACCATGTTCCACAGGAATGTTTCCTAAATACTGCACCCCACTCTTATCACTGCTCTGAGAGCATGAAGTAAACTAATAGTGCCTAAAGGAGAATACTTGGGATTGACGGCCAGCATACGTCCAGAGGCCAAGGACTCTAAGCTGGTGGGGAGAGGATGCTGCAGTTGTTCTCTCAGTGAAAACATGATCTCTGGCAGCAAAGCTCATCTGAACTCTGCTTCTGTTCCATGTGTACAACCCCCATTCCAAGAAGGAGCTCAAACAGCAGTCTGGAATCTGACCTGTTTTTTGATTCTTCTGGAGTAAAGGCTTCTTTAACTCCGATGTTCAAACCTTGGTGTTTACATAACAAAATGACACGGATTTATCTATCTGATTGAGTGGAATAACAAGGCAGAAAGACAGTGGAAAAAAATGCAACTGGAACTAGTGTTCATAGTATGCACCACCTCTGCTCACATCTGTATATCTTGGGGTCTGTACTAAGTGACTCTGAGATGTATATATTTAGGACATCTTGGCCAGACTCATGTTTCCTATTGTGCTGATAATCAAACTAGAGGCTGTTGTGCCAACTGGCCTGTGTCGTGAAATGTGCATACAGCTTGTTTGAGGCTGACGATGGAAAATAAAAGTCTGGCTAATGCAAGTCCACTAAAAATGGAGTCTGCCTCAGGAATCTATATCTAACAAGATGGAATTTGTCTAGTTTTTTTTTTGCTTATGCCCGCTGGTGCCCACAATTCCCTTCGTTTGGCACTGTATGCTAACCTCCTTACCACTCAGTCATTCAGATGCCTGCCTCCTCCTTCCAAAATTTGTAATGCTGTACTCCGACATTTCTAAAAGGCAGGGATGCACCGTATTTATAAAAATACGGGGCACCTGTGTTTCCCCCTGGCACTAATAAAGCTATCTAGCACCAGTGCTGGCACCCTTGTGCCATATTGCAAGGGTGCCTGTGCTGCAGGGGTGATTGTTTGTGCAGGAAGGGACACCTTCCTGTACATAACCAATCTTGAAAGGCGATTTGCTCTTTGTCTGTGCTGCAGAATGCAGCACACATGGAAAGAGCAAAAAAACAAGGAGAAATTTATAATTTCTCCTTGTATCGCCAGTCTAAGACCAGGTATTCCCTTGTGTTTTTGGGCGCTGCCCCAGCATTGTATATATGGGGCAGCGTCAAAAAAGTAATGGATGTTGCGGAGGAACGCCCACTGCAACACTCACTAAGTGAAGCGTGAAAATGGGCCTTAATGCCGCTTTGTAAATAAGAAGGGCATATCGCCACCAGAACGTCGCTAAAAATGACGTTCTGGTGGCCATATCCCCTTGTAAATATGCCCCTCTGTTTCTAGTTCCTTGTTGTCTAATTACTTCCTTTCTATAGTTCATTCCCATATTCGAGCATAAGGTAGGCCCTATGCCGGTTTGTCAAAACAAAAGTAGAAATACAACAAATTCCTGGTAGGCCTATCTTGTGCAACCTTTGTGGTATTTAATGTAAAATCTTGTACATTTAGTGTTTTGCCAGGTATGAAAGTGCAGTACTGTCTTGATAACCTTGCATATCCCACCCTGCTTCACTAAAATTAAAGCCAAAGCCATTCTGTTCTGAAAATCATCATGCACTTGGCTATCGTTTCTTCAGTAATGTTAGATAAAGCAGCTGTGGTGTCAGCCAGCCTCTCTCTAACTGAGCTTGCCTCCTAATTGTCACTACATTTGAACCCAGATTTAGAATGATTTTTGCGCCACTTACGTGGCGCAGCCCTGAAACAAAATACTTTTTGTCATTTACTGAGACATGTTCCTTTGTGGCCTAGTACATAAGAAAAAATGCACTTTAAGTAGCGGCGAAAAGCACTGCCTTGCGTTACTTTGTCAGCTAGGTGTTACATGGGCCAGTTCAGATTTCCAAGTACTTGTAAACCTGAGACAGTGCCAAAATGGTACGCCTACGCAACAGAGGCATAAGCAGGAGAAATATATTCATTTCTCCTTGTTCCTTCCCCTTTCCATGTGTGCTGCATTCTGCAGTACAAATGTAAAGAGGGGTATGCCACTAAGGATTCTTTGAGCAGTAATGTGTCCCCCTCCAGCACAAAAACAATCCTGTTCGTAATGCAGGCACCCTTGCACTTCTGTGCAGAGGTGTCTGAATTGATGTTAGGTAGCAAGGAGCGAGCAGAGATTCTTCGTAAATACGGAGCATTTCTGCCCTCTCCCTTTCACGTAACGCAGTGCAGCAAGTTCCCTTGCTGAGTTGTGTGAAATAATAGTATTTTTACCCCTCTTCGTCCCTCAGTTTTTCAGTGTGATGTGTGGGTATACTAAAGCCAAATAGCAAGAGCTACGCCAGCAAGGCAGTCATTTAAAGTATTTTGGGGACACCTGACCTACTTTAAGTGGCCCTATTTGTACCGCCTTTCTATTTGATTTTTTTGCTAATTTAAGTCTCATGATACAATATTGACAGTTAAAGGCCGGGAAAGTGAAATAAACGGAGAAAGTTCCCTTTCCCAGGGGCCCCTTGGAAAGGGGCCCAGGGCAATTGTCCGCTTTACCCATGCCTTAGAACATAGCTGCAGCAAGGAAAAGTAAGCCTTCCTTCCACAAACGTGATACATCTCCAGATAACACTATCTCATTGTAGCACATAAATTGCTCTTAACGGGATGTGTGCAGTTGCGTTGAAATGTTTAGATTTCCCTTGCAGGATATGCAAAGCATGCGTACCCTTTCACGCCATAAATCAAAAGCTGGATGCATTAGTAGCAAAGTGTTTTCACTTGAAACTGGTTCATTAGGAAACCTCAGCAGCCGTTTCCAGTATAAATTGGAAATGTCTTGTATCCTTTCCAAAAGCATTTAGAAATTATTTCTCGCCTTCAGACAACATGAATTTTACATCTTTAGGCACTGAATTTCATTTTTATTTTTTCGGTTTTTCCATCCAACCCTTTCAATTCTTGATTCTGCGCAAAATCTCCTGGGTACCTGTATGAGGACAAAGAGAGGTAAAAACATATGGTAATGGAAAAGAAAGTGGTCTTTGCAGGTATGTAACTCCTTCAGCCAAAGAGGTGGGCATCATCCCATGTGATGAATAACCTGTTTTCTCATTTGGTGTAAAACGGGAGGGCATTGGGTCATTTCAGAATGGTGGATGGTCACAGCTTTGCTTTTCATAACACTACTCAAGCATTCACCATACCAGAGGATGGAGAGTGATATTCACAATCAGTCTCCATGGGATGCTCACAGCCTGACGTTAGCTTCACGCTTATCTTTTTCAATTATCCACTCTCATAACTTTATATCTACCTAAGTAGCCTGTACCTCAGGTTCAGTTCTTTAAGCAACAGTTTTGCCACAGTCATGTCAGTGCACCTGTGTGGTGGATATGCCCCCCACCCATCTAGAGAACATGTACAGTCAGTGCATATCTGTATCCTCTGCATGCTAGCATCTCTATAAAGTCAGTCTGCAGCCTTAAAAATTGTCCGTGAGTTACAGGGGAATGACTCATTATAACCGTAGTTCCTTTCCCAACGTTGTTTTTCTAGCAAACAAAACACTGAACAATAGTCTTCAGCACATCTTCAGAAATTTGGTGGTTCCACTATATTCTCTGAAAACGAGCAGTCATTACATATCTGCCTAATCGGGTTGGTCCATTAAACAACTCTGAGCAGAAACCTTCCCCTGCCCCCCCTTCACACACACTCTATTGTTTTCATAACCTTTCTATTACCATTCCGGTTTCTCCTCCTGCCCTGTATCTTCCTGACTGATTCTGAACTATTTCAATGTATGTGCAGAGACCTTGGATGGTCACTACTGATATTAAAGCAAGGTGTGTAATGTTTTGCATTTAATGTGTAAAAGCTGGCCACTGTGTCTGCAACGCTTTCTTTTGACACTTGATCAGACCCTCATCGATGTGCTGCACATTTCATAACAAAAGACACACAATTGATGGACGGAATGCAGAACAAATCAAAACATTCACCCCCCAGTCAAGAGATCGGAAAGAGACACGTTAGTGATAGATTCCTTACCTTAGAATATCCCCAGGCGTCAGACTGGATCCGAAAAGTTTTTGGTTAGCAGTACCCCTGCGCGTCAGTAGGTGGCATCGTGCGGCTCTGCGTCCGTCGCTGGCGTCGTAAGCGCCGAGATGACGTCACGGAGACTACTTAGGCGCCAGCCATGCGCGCTGACGTCAGTTCTTTCTTTTTCCGCGCCAGTAAGCGCAGATCCGGTTAGAGCACGTACCTTAGTCACTTTTTGACTACCCTTTTTGAGACTTTTGTCTCCTGTAAGCTTGGTTTCCTTGGTGCACGTAGGGATGCCTGGATTTAAGTCTTGTGGGGCCTGCCGTCGCAATATGTTGGTGGCGGACCCCCACGATGTCTGCCTCTACTGCCTGGAGACCGACCACGACTCCCGGTCCTGTCTGGACTGTCGGGCCATGGCCCCGAAGGCCTTGAGGGAGCAGCACCGGAAGCTGCTGGAGGTCCGGCACTCGTCCCGGCGCCGTTCCTGGTCCAGGGGCCATTCCAGGGAACGCTCGCGGGGCCACAGTCATCGCTCCTCTGGCTCCAAGTCTTCACCCTCGGATTCGGGTAAGAGACGACACAAAAAGAAGCCGAAGAAGCGTGATCGCTCTCCGACGTCCCCCCGTCGGTCCCCGGATGCGGACGAGGGGGACAGGGGCTTTGCCCCTGCGGCTCCTTCGGAGCTCGGGAGTCCCGCGGCCTACCCACCTTACTCCGGGTCCGTCGGCGACTCCCGCACAGGTGCAAGAGTTTCTTGCTACCATGGACTGCCTTTTTAGGCCTCGGGCTCCCGCCGGCGCGCCCTCAGGCCCCGTGTCAGGATCCTGTTGGGCGGTCGGCGGATCCAGCTTCGGCGCCACAGGATCATGCGCCGTCGGCTCCGGTGCCACAAGGTCCATCGCTGCCGGCTCCGGCCTCGGCACCACCCTCGGTTCCGGCACCGCAGTGGGTACCATTTGTCCCTCCCTTGCCCAGGTTCCAGGACCATTTTGCTCCTGCCTGGGATCTGCATTGGAACACGGCGCTGTTCCGGCCGGCGCTGTTCTCTGTGCCGTACCCGTTCTCTGTGCCGTACCCGATGCCGTTTGTTCCTTCTCCGGCTCCTGCCCTGCCGCCGCGGCCTGCGCCACATGCGGCGGAGGTGGAGGACGACTGGGAGGGGGTCAGAGGACC
The DNA here is from genome assembly GCA_963921515.1 of Calotriton arnoldi. Taxonomy (NCBI): domain Eukaryota; kingdom Metazoa; phylum Chordata; class Amphibia; order Caudata; family Salamandridae; genus Calotriton; species Calotriton arnoldi. Next base: position 4,809,502 of record CAWUFW010000274.1, on the reverse strand, counting down.
CTCTTGCTCGTCGGTGTGACTCTGAGCAGGAATGGGCGGACGATTTGGAGGATGCCGGCGACCTCGACGTCTCTTCTGACCCGGGGTTTGCCTCTCCCCCGCCTACCATGGAGGAGGGTGCCTCCTACACGATGGTGCTCCGCTGAGCAGCTGAGGTTCTCAACCTTGATCTCCCTACGGTGGCCCTCAAAACTAACCTCACTGAGGTGCTCCAGACGGCGTCCACTTCGTCGGAGCCCCTGCTGCCGTTTAATGACGCCCTCACTGACGTCTTGCTGGGCACTTGGTCGCGTCCAGCCACAGGGGCCCCTGTGGAGAAGAACATCGCCAGGCGTCATTGTCCGGTGTCCCTGCCTTTCTGACCACTCATCCTACGCCTGAGAGCCTGGTCATCCAAGCTTCGACGTCCTAGAGTGCCTTCCACACGGCTCCGCCGGATAAGGACTCCAAGAAGCTGGAGCAGTTTGGCAAGCGGTTGTTCTCTTCGGCCAGCTTGGGGCTGCGGTCGGAGAACACCGCTTGCCTATTGGGCTGCTATTCCCACGTGGTGTGGGATACAGTTGCACAGGTGTTGCCTCAGTGTCCTGAAGAGATCCAAGTTGTGCTGTCCCAAGCTGTTGCCGAGGGTAAAGATGCGGCTAAGTTCGCCATTCGGTGTGGTTTGGACACTGCGGACTCACTAGGTAGAGCGATTTCTACGACTGTGGCGCTTCGTCGCCACGCCTGGTTGAGGTCTACCGGGTTCTCGCCAGATGTCCAAAGCTCGCTCATGGACATGCCCTTTGATGGCACTCGCCTGTTTGGCGATAAGGCCGACAGTGCGCTGGAGTGTTTTAAGGACTCGCGGGCCACGGCCAAGTCCTTGGGTCTTTCCACGAAAAGCCCAGCCACTCCTGGTTTTCGTTCCTTTCGTGGCCACGGAAAGGGCGTCCAGGCACATTCCTTCAGCAAACCTGTGCAGAACCAGCCTCAACGCGGACGTGGTTTCCGCAGGGGCGGGGCTGGGAATCAGCGTGGGGGTCAGTCCACCTCCGCCCCTGCTGTTTCTGCCTCGAAACCTTCCTAATCAGAGTTTTGGGGGGCACCCCACGCCAGTGGGTGGCCGGGTCCGCCATCATCTCCCCCACTGCGATACCAAAGGGGATGATGGACGGAGCGCTTGAGCAAATCAAACACTCACCCCCAGTCAACTGATCTGGGTTTAATCCATCATTCTTTAGCTCACTCCACCACCACCCCAGTTCAGACATGGCCATATGCAAATCAGTCGTTCCCTGTGCCTCATGGGAACAGTTCAGCCCGAACTGCCAAGCCATGTCTTCCCTGGACCGGAAACAAGCATCCTGGGACCGGTTTCTGGTTATTCAGCCGTCATCAGCCAGGCTAGCTTGAATCCAGTGGCAAAGTGAGCAAGGGACCCACGTCTGGGCATACCCTGCCAACTTAGGGCGAACAAAGCGATACCAAAGGGGATGATGGACGGAGCGCTTGAGCAAATCAAACACTCCCCCCCCGGTCAACTGACCGTTTCTGGCTATTCAGCCAGGATAGCTTGAATCCAGTGGCAAAGTGAGCAAGGGACCCACGTCTGGATTTAGGCCCAGATCTTTGTACTGGGGTGAATGTATGACATTGTTCTGCTTTCTGTCCATCAATTGTTGTTTTTGCATTTGTCACCCCGAGTGGGACGTGTATGCCCAGACGTGGGTCCCGTGCTCTCCATGCCACTGGAGTCAAGCTATCCTGGCTGATGAGGGCTGAAAGCCCGAAACAGGTCCTAGGATGCTTGTTTCCAGTCCAGGGAGGACCTGGCCTGGCAGTTCAGGCTGGACTGTTCCCATTGGGCGCAGGGTCAAGACTGATTTGCATATGGCTGGGTCCAAACTGGAATGGCATGGTGAGCAGAAAAACGATGGATTTAGGCCCAGATCTTTGTACTGGGGTGAATGTATGACATTGTTCTGCATTCTGTCCATCAATTGTTTTTGCATTTGTCACCCCGAGTGGGACGGGTATGCCCAGACGTGGGTCCCGTGCTCTCCATGCCACTGGAGTCAAGCTATCCTGGCTGATGAGGGCTGAAAGCCCGAAACCGGTCCTAGGATGCTTGTCTCCAGTCCAGGGAGGACCGGGCCTGGCAGTTCGGGCTGGACTGTTCCCATTGGGTGCAGGGTCAAGACTAGAGACATTCTGTCCATCAATTGTTGTTTTTGCAATCATCTCCCTCACTGGCATGCTATCACATCGGACAAGTGGTTGTTGCAGATCATCCGCAAGGGTTACGCCCTTCCCTTTCGGTCCACCCCTCCAGCCATGCCACCTCAGTTCCACCGCATGTCGGGGGACCACTTGGCACTTCTCCTGCAGGAAGTCACGGCCCTCTTGGCCAAGGGGGCCATCGAGTGTGTTCCTGGGTCAGAAGTAGGGAGTGGTTGTTATTCCCACTACTTTCTGGTCCCCCAAGAAGGACAAGGGGGGCTTGCGCCCCATCTTGGACCTCAGGAACGTCAATCGCTTCCTCCGGAAGGAGCGGTTCAAGATGTTGACTCTGGCTCAGGTCTTGGCTGCCCTCGACCCTGGAGACTGGATGGTAGCGTTGGACTTGCAGGACGCCTATTTTCACATCCCCGTCCTGCCGGCCCACTGGCGTTACCTGCGGTTCACGGTAGGCCAGGAGCATTTTCAGTTTGCCGTGCTCCCCTTCGGCCTTACCAGTGCCCCTCGGGTGTTCACGAAGGTGATGACGGTGGTCGCAGCTCATCTGCGCAGGTCAGGGGTGTCAGTCTTCCCCTACCTCGATAACTGGTTGTTGAAGGCGGGCTCGCCCCAGGCAGTCTTCACCCACCTTCAGACTACGGCCGACCTCCTGCATTTGCTGGGGTTCTCCATCAAGGTGCCGAAGTTGCACCTGAGTCCCTCTCAGAAGCTCCCCTTCATCGGAGCGGTTCTGGATTCGACACTGTTTCGGGTTTATCCTCCCGCGCAGCGAGTCTGGGATATTCAGGCTATGATTCTGATCTTTCAGCCTCTATCCCGGGTTTCAGTCAGGATGACCCTCCGGCTCCTGGGCCTGATGGCCTCCTGCTGGTGCAACATGCCAGATGGCATATGCGGCCTCTGCAGTGGGACCTGAAGTTCCAGTGGGCACAGCATCAGGGCGACCTGTTCGATCATGTCCAGATCTCGGAGGGCACTGCACGACAATTGCAGTGGTGGCTCACGAATCGCGATTGGGTCAATGGCAGATCCCTCTCCCTTCCCCAACCGGAGCACACAGTGGTGACGGATGCGTCCCTCCTGGGATGGGGTGGCCACTTGGGAGAGGCGGAGATCAGAGGCCTCTGGTCGAGTCCCTTCTCCATATCAATCTTTTGGAGCTTCGGGCAATCCGGCTTGCACTGAAGGCATTCCTTCCCTCTGTCCGAGGAAGTGTAGTGCAGGTGTTCACGGACAACACCACCGCCATGTGGTATTGCAACAAACAGGGCGGGGTGGGGTCGTGGACCCTATGTCAGGAGGCTCTGCGCCTCTGGGCATGGCTGGAACATCAAGGCATTACCTTGGTGGTTCAACACCTGGCAGGTTCTCTGAACGCCAGGGCGGACGAACTCAGCCGCCGGTGCTTGATGGATCGCGAATGGCGTCTTCATTCGGATGTGGTGCAAGGCCTCTTTCAACAGTGGGGAGAGCCTTGGTTAGATCTATTCACCAGCGAAGAGAACGCGCAATGTCATCAGTTCTGCGCGTTGGAATTTCCAAGGTGGCACTCGCTCGGCGACGCTTTTCGTCGCGAGTGGAGTTACGGTCTGTTGTACGCCTTTCCGCCTATACCACTTCTGCCCAGAGTGCTGAAGAAGATTCGGCGCGACCGGGCCCAAGTCATTCTTGTGGCTCTGGATTGGCACAAAGATACTGGTATCCCGAGCTACTCAACATGGCGATCGATTCCCCCGATACGACTGCCTCTTCGGGAGGATCTTCTGTCGCAGCAGCAGGGGACGGTCCTCCACCCGAACCTGTCCAGCCTCCACCTCCATGCGTGGAGATTGAGCAGCGACAGTTGACAGCTTTCGATCTTCCTATCTTCCTCTCGAAGTCTGTGATGTCATTCTGGCAGCCAGGCTGCCTTCCACTAAATCGGTATACGCCTGCAGGTGGAACAAGTTTGTGGCATGGTGCACAGCTAAGGCTGTGGATCCCCTTTCTGCCCCACTTTCTGAAGTCCTTCTGTTCCTTCTCTCTTTGGCCCAGCAGGGCTCTGCTCTGGGCACTATTAAAGGTTATCTTTCGGCCATCTCCGCCTTTCTCAGGCTTCCAGATCAGCCTTCCTTGTTTAAATCTCCGGTTGTTAACCGTTTCCTGAAAGGCATTACGCACACGTTTCCTCCCGTGCCGTTCATTATGCCTCAATGGGATTTAAATCTTGTCCTGACGTATCTGATGTGCGCTCCCTTAGAGTCTCTTCATACCTATCCTTTGCGTCTTCTCACTCTCAAGATGGCTTTCCTGGTAGCTATCACCTCTGCCAGAAGAGTGAGCTCCAGGCTCTTTCTTCCAAACCTCCTTTCCTTTCTGTTCATCCGGACAAGGTGGTTTTAAGGACCCGTCCTTCTTTCTTGCCAAAGCCCTTCTTTTCACGCCCTTCCACATCGGGCAGACCATCACTTTGCTCACCTTCTTTCCGCATCCTTCAAAAGAGGAGGAGAGGCTCCATGGTCTGGACCCAAAACGTGCGCTCTCGTTCTACCTGAAGCGCACTCGACAGTTCCGGGTGGAGGACTAGCTCTTTGTTGGCTACGTGGGTGCCAAAAAAGGTCGGGCTGTGCACAAACGGACCATCTCTCGGTGGGTCGTTCTCTGCATCAAAGCCTGTTACTCGTTTGCTAAGAAGGAGCCTCCTGTGGGGGCTGCGTGCCCATTCTACCAGGGCGACAGCAGCCACTACTGCCTTGGGACGCGGCGTCCCCAGGCAGCCACTACTGCCTGCCTTGGGACGCGGCGTCCCCAGGCAGCCACTACTGCCTTGGGACGCGGCGTCCCCTTGCAGGATATTTGTCAGGCAGCTACGTGGGCCTCGCTGCACACGTTTACCAAGCATTACTGCCTTGACGGTCAGGTCCGGAGAGACGGCTTCTTTGGCTGTTCTCCGTGACTTTCTGGTGTAATCCATTCGCAGACCCTCCACAGGGGTTGGTATTGCTGGGGTATCTATTCTAAGGTAAGGAATCTATCACTAACGTGTCTCTTTTAGATGCACAAGTTACTACTTGTGTAACGATATATCTGTAAGAGACATTAGTTAGTGATGATTCCTTACTGCCCCACCCATCCTCCCCGTTCTGCGAACTGATTTCTAGGGTTAAGTTCATCCATTTCAGGGCCCCAATGGTCAGTTTCTTGCATGGCTCTGCGTTCCTGGCGTGGAAAGTCGTGTACAGACCTGACGTCGGCGCGCATGGGTGGTGCCTAAGTCTCTGTGACGTCATCTCAGCGCTTATGACGCCAGTGACTGACGCAGAGCCGCACGACGCCACCTACTGACGCGCAGGGGTACTGCTAACGAAAAACTTTCCAGATCCAGTCTGACGCCTGGGGATATTCCAAGATAAGGAATATAATCACTAACGTCTCTTACAGATATATCGTTACACAAGTAGTAACTTGTGCATCTGGTTTGAATCCATCATTCTTTGCTCACCATGCCACCCCAGTTTAGACCTGGCCATATGCAAATCAGTCTTGACCCTGTGCCTCATGGGAACAGTCCAGCCCGAACTGCCAAGCCAGGCCCTCCCTGGACTGGAAACCAGCATCATACGACCGGTTTCGTGGTTTCACCCCTCATCAGCCAGGATAGCTTGAATCCAGTGGCACAGTGAGCCCGGGTCCCTCGTCTGGGCATATCCGGCGCACTTAGGGCGAGAAAGCAAAAGACAATTGATGGACGGAATGCAGAACAAATCAAAACATTCACCCCCAGTCAAGAGATCTGGGTTAAATCCATCATTCTTTGGCTCACCATGCCACCCCAGTTTAGACCTGGCCATATGCAAATGAAACCGGTTCCAGGATGCTTGTTTCCTGTCCAGGGAGGACCTGGCTTGGCAGTTTGGGCTGGACTGTTCCCATAAGGAACGGGGTCAAGACTGATTTGCATATGGCTGGGTCCAAACTGGGGTGGTGTGGTGACCAAAAGAATGATGGATTAAACCCAGATCCTTGTGACTGGGGGTGAATGTTTGCATTGTCCAGCATTCCGTCCATCAATTGTTTCTTTTGCACATTTCATAACAGCACATTTGTTGAGGTCGCAACAGATCAAACACTTGGGGGTGGTAATGCTCCTTGTGTATTGGAGTAAAAGCTGATGTCATGTCCTGAAGCCCCTATGCGACCAAACTTGTCTAATCATACACCAAACCTATAACTAGAATCGGTATAAATGGTCAAATTTACATTTTTTGCTCAACAACATGCTCTTGTGAGAGCCATCAGTTATGTGACTGTGCTGACCGTACATTGGGTGAAGAGGAGGCTTCGGTTACTCTTTCAGTGGTGCACACCGCATATGTAGCCCTTAGATTTCCTGCATTGTCTTAAACATGACCCATCCATAAACCATACATTAGCACAATGTTCATCTTTGATTTAGATTTTGTGCACAATTCTGCCACCTGTACACAATTGTGCTCTTCATCTTGATGGGAAGGCAATAATGAGGCAACATTCAAAACTCCACACCTTTTTACATGCATATTTGGATTCACACGCAAGGTTATTCCATAATGTGTGAGCCTGGCATCCATCAAATCTTGTTTTACATCGCATTAAGCAGAATTTCGACAGAATGGTGTAAATACAGTGTCCCAGAATACTCCAGCACAATGTTCTCCAGCCTCTGCAGATTCAGCTCTCAAGCACCCTGGAAAACTGCTGCTACATAATCCAAAGTAGTGGAGAAATATGCAACTCAGTGCTCTTGATCGCCATGGTGTTTTTTTTTGTTGGTTTGTTGTTTTTGTTTTTTGTTTTTTAAGCACATACTAAGAGTACCCTACTCTGTCTCAGTACAGTAGAAGATGAATGCTTCATCTGGCACACCCTGGGCTAGGGATGAACACACATGTTTTAAATCCTAGAATGACTTTTTCACTGTGCTCGGACCAGGTCACTGGATCAGAAGTCTTTCCTTGTCAATCACTGGAGAGGTATGGCTAGGAGAGAAACTCGCTCCCCAGTGCCATACGCAAGTGCCCTAACTTGCTTAAATTCAGAAAACTATTAAAAACAGAACTTTTTAAAGATTGAGCACCCTCACTACTTCCTCGCTTCTATCCGCTGTTAGCACGGAGATACCCCTGCCAGGGGGATTCCAGCGCTTTATAAATTCCTCATTCATAGTCACCAGGACAGCATTTGAAATGAGATGACTGATAATAGAATTGGAAATGCTGACTGCTTGCACTAACTTTCCCAAGGAGGGGAAATGAGATGCTTTTGGTCTTATAGTAGAATGTGCAAACCCAAATTCAACCAAGAAATCCACAAGTAATCAGTCCTGTGGGACATAGCTTGAGCCATCAGGACCCTGATATAGCTGTAAAATTGGGAAAAACATTATTTAGTACAGACAGTGGATACCAAGGCAGATGCAAGAGGGGAAGGAGCGGTCAGGTAAAGTTGAGTTGGCACAACAGTCCTGGGGGAGCAGTATGCAGATTTGGGGCAGTTGGCACACCTGGTGGAGCAAACTCATTCTGTAGGAGCACCCATAGGGCAATACCTCTTTCTTGTTCAGGGCACTTGTTCCTGCAGTGTCCAGGCTTCCTGCTCTTTAAAACAGATTGTGACTGCTCTCCCATCCCTGCACCCTCCTTCACACTGGTGTGTTTACACCTGCACTCCCATTGCTGGTGGCACTATCATCTGTTCAGAGCAGCATCAAACTACTATAGAAACACACCGATCTTCCTTAGCCAGACTGAAAAGATCAGACTGTTGTGAGGTGAAAGGGCCCGTGCGCAAATGCTCCCACTTTTACATGTTATGTTTAAAGTTGACATCTTTTTACACAATTACTTTTAGCTCATTTTACTTGCGTGCAACAGTGTAATCAAAGTGTTTTACTTACAAATACATTTCTTCATTAGGCACATTATCCTACCATTGTATATTTTCTCCAATAACTGCCCTTGCATATTATCTGTTCAGAGACTGCTCTGAATTGGTAGAATCAACGAAAGTCTGATCTGAACTCCGGCACAGTGCAAATGAGTCCAGTTTTTATTATAGAAACTTCCCCAAGCCTTTGTTCGGCAGAGGAGCATTTCCATGGATTGTGTTTGCCCTGTGCCTGAATTCTAGCCCAGCTGAATCTCATCACTATCAAGGGACAGCAGCCTTTTCTACACCAGACTGGCTTTTGCATGAAAATACTCACACAGGTAAATGGGGAGCTAGATCACTCCAAGGTATCTGGCAGAACTGCATTCACCCTATGCTCTCTAGGATAGGTAGTGCTAAATATAAGTACAATTGTTTGTATTCATATAATCAATACAATAATTATAATGGTTGAATTATTTTTCTTTTTCACCATTCTTGTAATGCTGGTTACAATGGTCTGTTTTCTTCTACTAATCATTGCAGCACACGTATTTATACAAGAATCCAGTTGATTCAATAAATGTGTGAAATGCCAATTTCTGTATTTCTTGTGTCTCCCTTTGGGCATGCCTGCCTCCCTTATGAGGGTCACCCTCAAGTAGTTAGGACTGGGATGTGAAGAAAATGAAGGATAAGACTATTTGAGTGAATTGGTAAGCGTACCTATTGACCACAGGCTCTGCTCATAGAAGGAGAGGAGTGTTTAGTGACTTTGGTAACAGCAAATATAAATTAAACAAGATGGCAGATTAGTCAGTGTAAATGAACTTGGTTTTGGAGATGCTGGAAACTATGGAGAAGACCAGGTCTAAAATGTCACTTCTTGTGAAGAGATCGCGTCACTATTTTGGTATGATTCAGAGCCACGCAGGAGGCAATTAGATTAAATACATGAGGATGTTTTAACTCATTAAGAATATTGAAGTACCCCCATGACCAAAAAATGACTGGACATTAAACACAGCAAGAAAGGTTGTTCAAAACTAGAGGAATAACCTGGAAGCAGTAAAACAGTGCAACTTTTCTAGTAAATGTAGGAGAAATAACAATCTCTAGTAACATGAGATTAGCAGCATAGAAACACAGGCAGATTTGTTTTACGAGATTAAGAGTAATGGCTAATAACTGCCCCACCACCTTGGCTGTATGATCAAAATGCAAGATTTTAAAATCATGGATGAAGTATAGATGTAATATCTGGATGAGAGTGGGCTTCAAGCCATGTTTCTGTAAGAAACATAATATCTAGATTCCTGCTGTGAATAACCTCCAAGTTATGTTTCATCATAGACCTAGCACGGATTTGAACACAGTTGGGAATTTGTTTAGTGGGTGTGATTAGAGAGGTTGAAGTGAATGGAAGAAGTAATTGGCATACTAAATGAATCCAAAGTAAATTTCATCCATTGGAATTACGACTTTTCATAACCAGAGTTTTCAAATGCCCAATTTATTTTTCGGTCTTTATACCCCCTAGTCCGTGGCAAACTCATTAGTAATCCAGGTAACTCAGTGACTCCGAGTGTTGTTACAACGGTCCATTGTAACAACACTCGGAGTCACAGTGTTACGTGGATTACAAAGACCTGAAAATGCATTGGGCATTTGAAAAGTCGAAACTCCGAATGGATGCAATTTACTTTTGGTTTGTTTATTCTGTAAATCAAATCCATTATGATGTTGGATTTACAACGTTAATGAAGCAATAAAAATGCTATGATTAAATTCTTGGATGAACTATGATTTAATGCTTGGATGAACTGTAATCCGACCTGAATGGAAATTAATTTAGCCTTGTTGGCAATTGTGGCTCAGTGCATCCTGGGACTGGTGAGCACGCCCTTACCACCAGCTATCTTTAAGCATTTATTTGTGTTCTGAGGACAGAGATCGCTCCAAGACAAAGATATTAGTTATTGAAACTCATACTACAAAAAAATTAAGAGTGCATTTCTCTGGACTCATAATTTCTGATTACAACCCATATTCTCTCATCTCTCAACTGAGTGTCACACGCTGCTGCAGGGTAATCATCTCTGCAGAGCTTTGCTTCTAGCACTCTGCTGTGAAACACTTTGAATGATCCACTTAAGACTATTTTGAGCCCACAATAGACTATTTAACGGGTAACTGGATGAATGATTGGTAGTGGATTCTACATGGATCAGCAAAAATATAATAATCAGATTTAGGAGTCCCCGAGGACTCTGCTACGGGACAGCTGAGTTCTCTGCTTCTGAACCCTTTCGATTCATCCGCTGAGGTAGCCCAATGTTCCAGTCATTGTAGATGCAGCCCAAGCGTTTTTGTCTCATAAGTATTTCATAAATGCACAATTTTTTATTTATTGCACGAGGGACAAAAATGAAGGCATTTTTCTATTTGGAGAAATCAAAATGTCTAAAACCAGTCTAAATTTAAACAAAAAGTGAAAATCATTCATCATAAGACCTGTTCTCTTGTTCATTTATTATTCTTGGACATTTAGTGCGTGCTTCCGACCATGAAAACAAACAACCTGAAGACGGCACAGAGATGTGGGTTATTATGGACAAACAGTTCATCCCTCAGTGAGAGATTCACAACACACCTGAGGCTGATGTCCACATTTTTGCCTTGAGGGGGAAAAAACACAACATAGCACTATATTGCAGGGGTTATGCACAACATGCAACTCTAACAGATTTCACCTATATTTAAAAAAAAAAAAAGGTGTCTAGGGAGAACTGCCAACTATGTGAAGACATGCTACCTGAAAAATAAGTTACTTATCTTCGGTAACGCCTTACATAGTAGAGACAAGATCTAGCTGCAGATTCCTTACCTTAGAATTATCCCCAGATGCCAGACTGGATCCGGAAACTTTTCTAAAGTAGTAAGTCTTGCGCGTCTGTAGAGGGTGTCGAGCGACTCCCTAACTACGTCGTCCACCGGATGAGACGTCTGCAGAGTCTATATAAGCCCTAGCCGATGCGCTGGCGTCGGTTTGTTCCGCGCTAAAACGCAGAGCCACGTATAGAAACTGCAATAGGAACAGTGTGCCCAAAAAGAATCTTCTTTTTGAAAAATGGCCATATTTGTTTCACTGTGTGTGTGTATATATATCCCGTACCATTCAATTAAGGCTTATGCTTGAAGCCTTGTGTGTGTTCGAGTGACTCTCACTTACCGGAACAAGCAGGAGCAGGACATATTAGGGCGGCTGCCGTGCCGTCGAGAGTGCACAACCCCCAAGAACCTGGGGGCCACGGGGGTCGACATTTGCCGGTTCCCTCATGTGGGGCATCACAACATATGGATTTAGGAAGCGCCTGCTGTCGAGACCCATCGACGGGTCTTTATTAACCAACAGAACATTTTTGCACCGAGTTGAGAAAATGAAATGGTACTTCATTTCCCTAAATGCACAGCGCAGGACTCATTCAGAGCAGCCCATTAGGGGGCGTGCCATCAACGCAGACAAGGGAGTGATTGGAACCAGCCGGTGCTTTTTCACTTTCCATACAAGCCTCTGAAGAAGTTATTTGAAACCTGTCAGGCAGTTGGAATCTGACTGTGAAAGGTTTGGCAGCTAGACGTTCCCGTACCATTCAATTAAGGCTTATGCTTGAAGCCTTGTGTGTGTTCGAGTGACTCTCACTTACCGGAACAAGCAGGAGCAGGATATATATCACTACTTTTAAAAAAATTATTAAAGAGAAGAGAATCCGTCCGCAGAGCGGGAAGGATGGGTAGGTCGGTAAGGAATCTGCAGCTAGATCTTGTCCCTACCAGATAAAGCATTACCGAAGGTAAGTAACTTATTCATCTGATAGAGAAGTCTAGACGCAGATTCCTTACCTTAGAATGAGATACCCATGCAATACCATCCCCGGAGCAGGGTCTACAAACCTGACTGTAGAAAAGATCCAACTAGGCTAACAAGTCTGAATTAAGAAAGAGACACCGGCTACCAGGAAAGGAGGTGAGGAAGAAGACATCTCAACAGAAACATTGAGAAGCCAATACAGAACAGCAACTTGAGCAAAAACATGGGAAAAAGATACCGTGGCAGAAGAATAAAGAGGAGTCGGAAAGAACAGTCTATACACCATAATGCTACATTGTTGCCTTAAAAACAACCGGGCCAAGAAAATAGAACGGAAGGCCAAGGGCAGTAGCTAAAACTACTGAGTCAGAGTTGCAAGCCATAGAAGCAAACAATGCAGAGAGCATCATATAAGAGAAGCATTGCGGGCAGTAACAACAATTAAGGCCACAGACCACACATGGCCAGAGGGAACACTCTGAGAGGGAGGGGAGCTCTCTAGAATTGTTCAACTTAAAATCCTCCTGGGGGGGTATAGAGACAGAAAGCCAAACAACAAACATGCAGAGGGCTCCCCAGTTACGAGGGGAGGGGGTGCAACAACGTAATCAGAAACCGACTCCTCCATAAGAGAGGTAGGACACTCCCTATAGAGATACCTAAAAAAAGGGAGGTAAAAAATAATTATATATACACACACATATATATATATATATATCAATATGTATACAGAAGAATAAGTGTATAACGGGCCATGTTACCGAATACATCACTGCTTTTAGTCCCCAACCAATCAAAATACAAGGTCACTTCACTTGTAGGACTGATTTTGCAGTGTATGTTTTGGAATGTACTTGTCATTTACTTTATGTTGGAAGTACCAAATTGCAAGTGTTTAACAGGATTCTTCAACATTTAAGAGCGGTAGTGAACTCAGATCCTAACTACCCAGTGGCACGTCACTTAAAATTGGTCCATAATAACAACCTAAACGATCTAAGGGGCATATTAGCAAGGGCACTATCGCCGCTTTAGCGGCACTTTTTGCCGCTAAAGCGGCGATATTCTTATCGCCCTATCAGCAAACTGTCTCTAACAGCAGTTAGAGACAGTTTCGGGCATTAGCGCCCGTGCTTTTACCGCTTTGCATGTCAGCGATATTTATCGCTAATGACATGCAAAGTGGGCGTTCCCAACGAACAAACCTGGGAAACACCCGCTAACAGGCCTATCGCCTATTAGCAAGGTGGTAGCATGGCCCCAGTTAGCGACGTGAAAAGTCGCGCTAACCGGGTCATCGCCATTTATTTAACACCTGCAATTAGCAGGTGTTAGCCATATCTCAACATGGGGGGGTGGATTATGCTGATACGACCACAGGGTCATGTCATAGCAAGAGTTATCGCCGTCTCCATGAAACATCGCTGGAAAACCAGCGATGTTTCATGGAAAACACCGCTATGGCTGGAATAATTATCGCCATAGCGCTAAATGTCGCTAATACAGCGTTAGCATGGCAAATTATTCCGACGATAAAAAAGTGCTCGCTAAACACGCTTTGCGATGTTTAGCGCACTTTTTAGATAATATGCCCCTAAGTTACTATGTTATAGGTTCTATACCCAAGAGTAGCAGGGGTGGTAATAGAGAGAAAAGATTAAGACAGCTGGAATCGGAATTTATTATGCTACTTGACACTAAGATGCCAAACGGCCTTAACACCAGTGACGACTTGCATAACTTTTTATAATCTTGGATTTATGTTATTCGTGCTATTTTATATATTGTGGGTTTTTAGATGCATTTTAACTGGTTTTATTTCCGCTTCTGCTTGGTTTTATTCTAGGTTTGCCTAGTTTTACCAGGTTTTAGCGGGGATTTTTCTAGTTTTTTTATTAGCTCTTCTGACCTTTTTTACAATATGTACCGTCCAGGCAATAATGACTTTCCTTTAAATGCAGCATTCTGTCTCTACATTTATTTTATAAAGGCTTTTTATGTCTGATTCCATCGTAATTGATGTTATACATATGTATCATGGTGGCTTTTACTTGGTTTTTTCTTTGTTTAACTTGGTTTTACCTGGGTTCCCTGGATTTATGGAGTTTTTACCAGTTTTAGCTCTTTGGTTCATGTGTTTAGCAGTGTACAATACATATTGATCTTATATAGTATACTGCCTCTACTCATAAGGATGGTTTACTTCGCATTTTTGCACTTTATTGATCTTGGTGTACATATTCATATGAATTCTGTACTTTCAAACTCATTTAATATATAAATGATCTAACTTCTGCGCTCTTTTGAAATGTTTAATATGCACTTGCACTTTATTCTGAACATTTATTGAGGGTGTTTGTGTAATGCTGCTATTTATAGTATTCATTTTGACACTTTGCACTTTTTAAATGCACTTTTGGCACATGTATTTTATTAAATGTAACTTATTTATAAGCCAGGTAATTTACATAGGAAAGTCCAGTACTGTTGATGGTTTTATACCGCAGGATGATGTTCTTTGAGCACTA